>JARHVA010002564.1:850000-855000 GCA_037957365.1 Torreya grandis
TTGTCATAGAATGTACTACTTGGTAATATACTTATGAAAATTAGAAACATGTAGTCTAAGTATATATTATACCCAATTGGTATAGATTATACTTATTTGTGTTTATTATTTATGTGATAAATAAATAATTAGATTCATTTCATACATTTGATAGACTAAATTTATGTAATTTGATTATTTCTATATTTAACATGTTTAATTTCTATTGATAAGAAGTAAACCTTATGAATATGTTGTTTATATATTAAATTAACCAAATCTTTCATTGTTTTTACTACATAAGTAGTGAAATAAACTTTGATAGCTTACTTAACATCACCAATGCCAAATGAGGGAAATCATATCAAGTGGTGTGTATGATTTTGACTAATCCTAGAGATTATTAATTATTTAAAAACTTTGGACAAAGTAATGTTTAGTTAAATATTGTCATTTCATATGTATGATTTACATGTTTATGTGATATCATTTTATAATATATTTTATTTATGGTACACATCATGTATTAGATATATTATAGCACATAGGTACTAGATTGTCTCTATGGATTCTTGCACCATCACTATCTATCCATCCATGAAGGGAGGGTCATTATTTGATTGGGAGCTTGTTTAGGGGATCTATGGTCCATGGTTGGTGTGGAAAAGTTCTCAAATGATGCTCTTATTCCCTATAATAGTACTTATTTAGAGACTACACTTGAGATTACCATAGATATTGGAGTTCATGAGACTCATGCTCCGTGGAACCTTGTATATTGCATTGTATTTATTATTGAAACAATTTTCCTAATGGAAATGTAATTATTTACTCATTTGTATATTGATGGTAAAGGTTGTATTATTGTACCAACCATAGGTATAAATATGTAATTACTTTCTATATGTAGTTATGTTTTATTCCATGTGATGTTAGTGATCAGTAACACATAAATGTTACATGTTTATTTATGGTTAATATACTTAGTGTGTTATACTAGGATCACTAATTAGATTCTCATGGTGAAATCTAATGTAAGAATATGTGGAAATTAATTTTTATTTAAATATTACATTATTCTAATAAATCCCAATGGGGATGTTACAAGGGTCATAACTTAGTATAAGAGGTACAACATTAAATTATCTATGAGCTCATTTGTGACCTTGATCTTAGATATTGGGTCTTATAAAATATTATTTTCTCCTATAGTAGTCCTCTTATTTGTGAGAGAGAAGATATTTTTCTATTTCCTCCACATGATAGGGTCCTCATAATATGTGATGGTCTATGTGATCACCCTCTCCATTTGGAATGAATCCATATTAAAACATGGATGTTTATGCCTCCTTAGTAGACCATGTCTGGTCTCTACACCCTTAAAGTTTTAATGGGACCCATTTATCCTTGCTTAGCCATGGTCCCTAAGGTAATAAAAGGTGAGGTGATAAGAGTGGTGACAATTGAAGTGGAAGGTGGAGGCATGGGTGGATGAGGAAGGAATGAAGGTGAAGGGTGAAATCAAATGAAGTATGAAGAAGGTGACATGTAATTAAAGGGAAGAACTACCAAAAGGGAATCCTAAGGGAACCTATGAAACCTTAATTGATTTTGGGTCATGAAGACCCAAGGACTAATTATGACTAGGAGTTATGTGTTTAACATGAAATAGGATATTAAGTGGTTAAATTAAAATCATTGCAGGCCTAGTGTGATTGATAATGGGTCCCAATAAAGAGTCAGATGAAACTAGAGGCTACACATGAGACCTAGAAGTAATCCAATTTTATCTCTTGAGATGGATCTTATTTGGGTCTACCTACATTGATGTTGTTGTAGTCCAAGTTATCTTCAATGAAGCTTTTAAGAGCTATAGAAACACTCCTAGGATTAACTATTTTATGGTTGTTGATGGAGTAGATGAAATAGTAGTCATAGGAATCACTAGATAAGAATCCATTGATGTTGCTAAGGAAATTATGACTATAAGGGCTATCAATAATGAAAGAATTTGGGATAGAATAGGATTTGAGATAACATTTGAGGACATGTTATGAAACATTAATGGTGAAGACAATACTAATAGGGTTGATTAAGGCCATAATTGGGTTTTATGATGAATGGGAGGAACTAGAGAACTATAGATACCAAAAATAGTCAAAGATAAAGGAAAGGAAGGGAATTGGGTACTTCTCACCATAGGATAAAAATAAATCAAAATAGTGGTGGGTCATGATAGAATAGGAAAACCCAAGGGAGTTGTAAAGGGTGTTTAGGAAACACCAATAGTTTGGAAAAGAAATTTAAGGGAAACCACAAGTTGGTCCCTAATGGGACTAGACTTTGGACTAATTTCAAAGTAAAGGGCATGGGAAGGTTGGGGCTGACTTAACTAAGGAACTAATGAGGATGGATGGATACTAAGGTATATGGATAGTGCAGTTAGCTATGACTTATTTAATTGAATTTGGTTGCAGTGAAGATGACCTTTCTTCAATCATGGATTTATTTTATG
Source organism: Torreya grandis (assembly GCA_037957365.1). NCBI lineage: Eukaryota > Viridiplantae > Streptophyta > Pinopsida > Cupressales > Taxaceae > Torreya > Torreya grandis. Next base: position 852,495 of record JARHVA010002564.1, read on the forward strand.
TTTTGGAATTTTGGTGGATGGTAAGCTTTAGCTTTATTATCACCTCTACATCATTCACTAGGCTGAGGTGAATTACATCCTTTAGGTGGCCCTCATAGTGATATGTGGTCTTGAGGCATGCTTGATACCTCTCCTTATGATTTTTAATTAAACCTTGAGGATCTCATTATCTAACCTTGGCCTTGCCTAGGTTATAAGAATCTCTATGTTGGATCATTAGTTACAGTACTTACACAGTCTTGTATTCATGGTGACCAATGACCACAAGGAGCATGGGGTAAGACTTCTATCATCTGTTGAGGTATAAACCAAAGATTCTAATGGCTAATTGCTAGGATATTTCTTATTCTATAATATTGTATAGGATTATGTATTGTAGCAAATATAATCCCAAAAAATACCTTTAACCCAGTTTATGGTATTATTCCTAAAGTACCTATAGACATTAATGGATTGGAATGAATCCTATATATCTTTTGAGAGCCTTGGAATTAGCCTTTAATTGATTACATGATACACAATGGGATATAATTGGTCATAAATGTCTCACACATGGTTATAAAAGTGATAAATATAGAGTTTGTAAAACATTACATGCACAATAGACCCCATTGGTACCCATGGAAGGAACACTGTGTGTTTGAAGTTGAGGGTGTCACATACTACATCTACTATGTAGGACATCATGTATAAATTACCTCTATAAATTAATTCATTCACCTATCGAGTGATGTTGAATGTGATGATGCTCTCAAAGTCAAATAATTCATCTCCCTTCATGATGATCCTAAGGATGGGAACACATAACTTATTGATGTGTACCATGTCACTTTACCCATATAAGTTATTCAACAATAACATACTAGTGCACACTACTTTTTATAATGTCTCAATTGTATATGAGTTTATGTCCTCTTTATTAACCCACCTATTTGTTTCCTCATCCTAGTCCTTGATGACCTCATGGATTTCATGAGTTTATTCCTAGGCATCCATGAACTCCTTATCATAAGATATTATGTATTCTAAGAGGTTTTAATATTGTTTGAATATAGGCCTAGAGATATATGTGATTTTGAAATTGGTGTTTATTGAGTACAAAATATCCCTATTACACATGGAAGAGAGTATTAGGTTACTTAATAGGTCTACATATATGAACAATTATGATTTGGCCACATATTTTTTCACTCTCAAAGCTCTTATAATGACAAGGTCATATGCATACTAAATATCATTTTCATCAACTTCATAATCAATGTATGGTCTTTATATGCCCTTCATTAATTTAAAAATATCATTGTAATGTTTAAATAAAATGACACCCTATAGGAATATGGTGTACCATAAGTATTGTTATGGTATAGGGTTAGAATTTGAGGTAGTTATTTTTATACTGTCTAGGATTTTAGGCACAAAATTCATCAAAGGAGATTCTTTTTGCTTCAAAGTGAAATCAAGGCAAACGGATATAAATGATTGAGAAGTGTAGAATTGATAACAATGAATCATATATTGATACGACCATTTAATGATTTATGATATCTTCTATAATAATTGATTGGTGGGCTCCCATTTGATGAAATAAACTCTAGTTAATGGCACAAGCCCAAATTATCCATTTCCCTACTTGGCCTTAATTCAAAAAAATTAAAACAAGCCCCATTTATATTTTTTGGTGGTGATGGGAATCTTCCAACTATCAGATCAAGATTTCCCCTAGCCAAGTCAATAAATGTGAAGAGTGTGGTAGGCACACACATAGTTTATCCTTTATGTCACTATGGACTTCCCTAGAGTAGTTACGTGTCACTTGTAGAGTGGTGGGCTCATAGAGTATTATGTCAAATAGACATGACATGGATCTATTTTCTTAGACAAATTTGACTATATGAATTGGTTGAATAAGTGTAAAAATTATGCATGGTACTCTATGACACATGTGGTACATGAAAACATGTGGAACTTCTTCATTGGTTTGGGCCTCCTAGAGTTTTGATAACTCTAAAACCTTTAATACCTATATAGATACACATGGCACCTAATCATTAATTTAAGCCTCTAATAACTCTAATATATATAACACCTCTAGGAAATTAGAGACATGTGTAACATCCTTATTAGTTTGGGCCCCTTGGGAATTTAACAAATCTGATACCTCTAAGTGCACAAAGACATGTGGCACTTTCTCATTAGTTTGAGCCTCTTGGGGCTCTAATAGCTTTGACACCTCCAAGACATAAAAAACCATATGAAAGGGGCCAAGTCAGTCCAAAGTAATTGGTAAGAAAATTTACATTAAAATTTTTGACAAAAGGGTTCTATGAAAGCCAACTAGGACTTTGGGAAAGTACCTTCATAATAAATTTCTACAAAAATAGTTACCACCTCAAAAATAAACTAAGTATAAAAAACTTAAAAAATGCATTGGGATTAATTATTTTGAAAGTGAATAGCTATGAAAGATAGTAAAACATGGGAAAATGTATATATTTAGGGTCACAAA
>JARHVA010002564.1:860000-1002500 GCA_037957365.1 Torreya grandis
TTTTTTATAGAACTTAGTTGACCTTGGTCAACCTATTTTTATTTCTCTTTCTTTTTTACAAAGCTAAACCAACCATGGTTGACCTAGTTTTATTTATCTATCTTTTTTATAGAGCTACATCAACCTTGGTGAACCTAATTTTATTTCTCTACCTTTTATATAAAACTAACTTGACCCTAGTCAACCTAGTTTTATTTATCTATCTTTTTTGTATAACTATGTCAACCCTAGTTTACCTATTTTTATTTCATAATGATGTCATATTTTTAACTTCCAATCAGTGAAAAACATTACATAATCAAAAATTTAGATCAAAATCTCACTTGTACTATCACTTCAGATGAAATTATTGAATTCATTACTTTATGTCTTTCTAATCCTAAACCAATTAATACATGAAACCTAAATTTTTCATCCTCAAGGAAAACACAATGTAATATAGTTAAAATTACTCACCCTAGTCTTCCTTATTAAACCAATGTTGGGAATAGTTATCCACTACTCCTCTCATTGATACTACTCAACTCCTTGATTAAATACTTCAAAAAAATACCAATATACAAATCACACATAGTAATCAAATCATGAAAATGCAATTTCATATTTTATAAATGGCTAGCCAACCACCTCAAGTCATCATGACTCAATGAAATTAAAAAAATTCTCCTCCTCCTCTTAGATATTCTAATGGGCATATCATCCCTCAACCTCTCATGCATAAAAAAATATTTAACATATTCAATATGAACATTTAGATCCATTAATTTTATCTATATATATTGGAAACATTTCTCCAACTATTACATATGATGTAACTAAGGACCCACTATATTCATTAAATATTTTTCAATATTTATAAGGAATGGGTAAAAACCAACAATTTTAATAATATTAAATTTAATGCCAAAAAATTCATGGGAGATTATTTAGAATGGTATAATTAACTCCCTCAACATTCCATATTAAAACTAGAGGATTGCATCAATACTCTAGTTAAATAATTGCAGCATAATGATCTTCCTGAAAAGAACCTTAGCCACTTCATCAATGTTAATTATATACCTAATGAATCTACTCACCCTTTCATCAAGTGACGAAAGTATCTAGATAGGAAAATTGACCATAACATGAGTGATGATAATATTTTAAAACTATTTGTTACTCCTATTAAATTTGTTCTTCAATACAAAGTTAAGATGTTTTCTCATAAAACTTTAGAAGAATCCTTAGACCAATAAAAAGGCAAGACTTTATTATGAATCAATTTGAATCACTTTAAGAAACTACCAAGGAATATTTCCAATCATGTTCTCATAACATTGATTCATCTCAGCCTCCTCAACCTTAAAAAGGACCATCCAATTCAACCAATTTTAACCCAATCCACCCTCCCTTGTGTCTATAAAAATTTAAGAATATATTTACACCGTCTAAATCCATGAGCTTTGATCCTTCCAAACCTCCTCAAAAATGGTAAAATATTGATAAGTGTTTTTGGTAGCATGCTACAATATGTCATTGTCATGAGAATTATCATGATATTCACCAATTAATGGGGATTAGAGCTTTATTATTCACCATAAGGGAGTTATATAGTCAAAAGAGAGATAATCTCACCATTTTTATCTAGTTGTTTAAGGTATCCAAAGGGGGATATAACTACTTTAGAGGTGGGCCTTGCCTTGTACTCCTCTACCCTTATCCGTATATATCGAGAGGAGGGCTCCCCAAATGACCTAGGCCTACTCTATATTCTATTTTATAGCCAATCTCAACTCATGGTCATTAATTTATTTCTTAGTACCCATTTTAATATTGATACTCTTTCACAATTTTTTTTTCAAGACTATCTTCAAGCCTCACAAGCCCAATCTAAAGACTCACAATCACATCAACATCACCTACATGATAATCAACAAAAATTAACCCATACCTCCACATTATCCACTAATATTTTCCAAACCATAGTTTATCCTTATTCTTACACCAATAAGGAAAGGATAGCTAGCATGAAAAAATTTAAATAGGTGGTTTCATTTGTCAAACCTCAACCTCTTAGGTCACATAGACCCAAGGAACACCTAATTCAAATGCCTATTCTAAAGAACATCATAAATGGTCCTCCTTTACCTCATATACATCTTAAATCCTCTCTTACATGTCCTATGCCAATTTAAACATCATTAAAATCTAGCATATCAACACATTTACGTATCCCAAACTACATTGGCCAATCGAATATAGTTCATTCTAATAATTCAACTTCACTTCACTTCACATCACATGTTGGGACATCTTGTGATGCCCATCCACATATCACTTCAGACTTTAGGGTAAATGGTGATGCCCATCCCTACATCAAATTACCCTTTGGGGTTTCATACTATGCCCACTCTTCTTATACATTTCATAATAACAAACACATTCAACTTCAAAAAACCTTTCAAGACACAAAAGTTTGTATTTCACATGCTCATATTTGATATAGGAATTGGCATAGATTTTTTTCATTATTTTTTGTCTCATGTTTTTTGGTTTTTATGTGTTTTATTTAATTTAGTTTCATTTTAAATACATCATTGTTTCCTTTGGGATTTAACTTAACTTACACCACTATTTAATTTTTGGTTCTTTGGTTTTATATCACATTACATCTGGGATTTGTTTCTTTATGTTTCCTAGGTAGTACCTTCATGTTTTTAATTTATTTTCATTTTTTCACATTTATTTCGTTATTTACCTTAGTATATCTGTGATTATTTTTTCCTTTTTTTGTTTCCCCCTCTTTTTGGATACTCATTTATTTTTCCCCTCTTTCAGGATGACTACTACTTGCATTATCACTTTTGATAGATTTATTTTTGATTAATATGACTTCCCTAGTGACATGAATATGATAGCATAACCTCATCCCTTTCATAGTATTATTTTCTTTAATTTTGATCAACTATGATCATATTCATCATTTTATAACTTAATACATGGATGGATCTCTCATGATCCCCACATTTCCTTTATTTCCTTTTGTTTTAGGCACACATAGGTTAGTTTTGATATTACATACTTGTGGGAAAGTCTAGGAACATTTAAACACCATGGTCTTTAGGCCCTTTTCTCTAGTGACCAAGCGTAAGATATATTTTATTTGTCACCTATTTCACTCATGATTGGTTCTCCAAATATGTATGGAGGAGGAATATAAAAATCCAAAATTGTTAAAATCTAAATCATAAAAAAAATAAAACGCAATGATAAAAAGTAAATTATAAATTCAAAAGTTAAAATCATAACAAAAGATATGATTATTATTTGGCACATTTTCTATTCTAGTTAAAGCTCAAACTTGATAGTTAGACTCATGATATAACCAAGGTCCATTATTGTGCAGTAGGTTAGTAGACTAGGATAGGAGGTCTAATTATATCATATACTTATAATACCACCTACTTTCTCACAGAAGTACCCAATATTCACAGTAGATTGATAACTCTATAAGGGGTCCTGAGGAGTGGAGAACATGTTATGGGAAGGTAGGATCCATTTTAATTTTCATGAATATAGACTTTATGGGATGATCTATGTAATTTACATGTAATCCCAAGCTTTACATTTACTAGTTTAAGTGTCCTAGGTCCTTGATGTCAAAAATTTATATCCTTGATCACACATCTTGGTTTATAGTTTTTGAGTTGAATAGTAATAGCTCAACTAGGACTAGGTTTTCCTCATAAACATCCCTTCACATTTTCTCACCACACCATATTATTTTCATACTAGTCATGTCATTAGGTAATTATGTTTTTTTTTAAATTGTGTTTTAGAGCAAGCACTAAGTTTGAGTTGTCATCCTTTAGATATTTTGATTTTCCTTTATCCATGATTTTCTTATTTTATTTTTATGGACTTGTCTTGCATAGGATATTTTACTTGATTACATGTTTTTATTTATGTCTTAATTGACATGATTATCTTACACCTTGAATTACATTTCATTTTCAATCATTTATGTTTACTTCCATATCTTCATTTGATTTTTATTACATTAATATTTATTTTACTTACAATGTTTTCAATTATTTTTTTACATGATTTAGTGTTTTATATAATCATTTATCATCATTTTGTCATTACATGCTTGGTTTTTCGGCTCTAACCTATCTTTAATGATATCAACTTAATAATTTTATAAGTAACTTAATCATTTTTTAGAGTTGTTCATTTCTACTTTGACCATCATGTGTACTCACACATTAATTCTATTTTTATCCTTGTATCCCTAATGTTTATCAAATGTAAGTACTACACCCTCCATGATATAGAATATGATATTTTCATGTAGTCATTCAGCATAAAGGTAAGTCAAGGTATGTATATGGTACTTTCAATTTCTTTTACTTACTTTAGCATTTATTTATATAATTCATTTGAATGAGCTAAGTTATTATGTTTTTATGTTTTTTTTTACCAAAGCACCAACCCATGTTAAACTATTTTGAGATGTGATAAGATTCAGGTGGAGAATATGTATACATAATATTTATAAAATTTATCATTTACTAGAATTTTCTCTCTTGCAATAACTTATTGAGTTTCAATCTCTCTAAGTAAATGCATTTAAGGGTACACCAGGAAAGGGGTGGGAAGACCATTGATGCTTTTCAATATTGTTGTTTAATCATATCATTCCTAATATTAACATAAATTCCTTAGAGTGTTTATCCATTACCTCATATGATATCTCCATGAAATCCTAAAATCTTGAAATATGGCTAAGTCTAAAACCTAATAAGACCTATCAAAACCTATAATTTACATTATAGATCTTAGAGGTTTGAAGTCTATCTCAAAGATACATATATAAGTATAATAAATTATATGTCCATACCTAAATGTCAACTATATATACTACATGTTTTAGCACCTTTCATGCATTGATATGCTAGGAAATTCTCCTCTCAATAGCCCCTAACTAAGCAAAAACCAAATTTTCCTACTAGGTCATCAATGGTCAACCCAAATTCAAAATTTATGATGCATGTTATGTAACTAGGTTGGCAATGGTCGACCTAGTTTGAGGCTAAATGATAAATTTTTAAAAATGAGTCATGGTGAATTACCTCATCAACTAAAATATTAGAAAGTTTAAGACCTATCCATTATTATAAATATAACCTTCACTTCAATCCAATATATAATAACACATAATTTCACATTATTACAACTCATAATAATGTTACATGTACATTTGAAGGAGCCATTACCTAGGGTTTGCCTTAAAGGATAGATAGCTTTTCTTGTGGGAAGTCTTAGATGCAATTAGGAATATTTTAGCCTAGATCTAATTTCAAATAGTGTGATCCTTACAAAGCCAAAAATATCTTGCAAAGCACAATTGGTAAAGGGTAAAATTAAGACTCAACATGTTCACTCAAAGGTAAGTATCTCTAAATTTTTTTCATTTCATCTGATAGATATATATTTATTAAATTAATAGTTTTTAATGTATAACTCCTTATTTAGATAACCTCTACACTTAAACTTAGTGTAGCAATAATGTTTTATACACTTGCCATCTTTCACCTTAGGGGATCTAGGCCCCCATTTGCCTACCATGATCCCTTATTTATTTTAAACCATCCCAATTTGTGTTATAAGCTATGATAAAAATAGATTATATCTCAATTTATGCATTATAAGACCTAGCTAGGATTGTTGCATGATATTATTTTCTTAGAGGCTTTGGATCCCTCTCCTTTAATGTTGTGTGATAAGTGATCAATTATTTAGGTTTATGAGATCCAATTGGGTCATGATAATGATATACAAAGTATATAAATATATGTTAGTTTTTTAACTTCTCCAAACTTGGATTTACTAATTATAATAAGTTGTAAATCTAGCTTAATATGTTGCATACACTAGGAAGCCCAAAAACATGGAAGAGAGGGAAAGGGAGGGGTTAATTAAAAAAATGAATTTCTTAAGATATAAATGTCTCATAGGGACATGAACCCATCCCACTATTTTCCCTATTGGATGTTATCTTCCCAAAAAAAATGTGTGGGTTTTTGGATTTGGGTTTGGCCATACAAATGCTTAAGGGCATTTTTATAAATTACAACATTTTTATAGGTGACATGAAAATATGTAAAATAAATAGGTCCTCATATGTTATTAAGATATTATGAAGTGGAAAAATATGTAATAATTAATTTCATATGATAATTAAGGATAAAAGGGGGTAAAACTAACATGATAAAGTATTTGTGACTAGATTTAGGTTACTACACCCCTCCCCGCTTTTCTAGAAATGAATTTTATAAATTAAATAAAAGATGTTTCTTAGTGTGAAATATATTTTTTATATTTAATATGGTACATAAATAGTGTAAGTAACCATAGTATTTGGAAAACCCTAAAAAACACATGAAGTAGTTACTTTCTTCTTTTGAAATTTTAAATTTTAAAAATATTGCATTTGAAATTTAGAATATATTTGAATTTAAAAATTTCTTGATTTTGAAATTTCAAAGCAAGGGAGGAATGCACCCTATATGTGTGAAACCAATGTTTTTTTCATGACTTTTATTAGATATGATGCTTCTTGGAATCATTAGATAATTGGTGCTTCTTAAGAAATATCCCAAAAAATTGGTTCCTTGGCTAAACCAATGGAGAATTTGAGGGTAATCAATTCCTAAACTTGAATTTCCACTTATAGAATAGAAATACCACTAGTTGAGGGATGTATAAAACTCAATTTAAATTAATTAGTATTTTTAACCCCAAGACATAAAATGGGTTAAAATACAAATTAGATTTATAGATATAATGTTAGAGGAAACTGAACCTCTAAGTTATGCACTATGCACATAAATTGAATCAACCAATGTAGATGGCTTATAGATTCAATCACAACTTTGTTCCTAAATTAATTGTCAAAATAAAATGGATACCACACATTCTCATACCATTTCCATAGCTTATAAAATAGAATTTTAAACTTTTGGAAAATAACATAGTATGTATGAATTTGTATTATGCCCCCATTATAACTTTAATTTTTTTAACTATATGTTGTTTGTTGTGGTAAATTTTATTTTAAAATTTTTCATAAACCTATATTATACACTCAAAACTATGTAAATTTTTACTTTTATCTTAAAATGTGAGTTCATATGAATGGAATATGCCCCCATAATATTTTCCAATGATTGAATTTTAAACCAATTTACAACCTTCAAAAATGGCACATTTGTGCCAAAACTAATTTTTAATCTTAAAAAGACTTATCTCATGTATGAAAAACAAATTGAAAATCCCACTTTTGAGATGATGTAATTGATCCTAAAAGTCACTCATCTCAAAATAAAATTTAACTACAACATGCATAGTAAAATGTAATCACTAAATGGTTACTAAAGGATTTGCTTGTTTGAATTTGGAAGATCAAATGGATGATGGGCTCTGCTAGGGTTAACATGGATTGTAGGAATGGAGCAAAAATAGTGGAAAATGTGTGGGATGAAATATAACTATCCAACATTCTACATCTTATGAGTTTTGAGAAGAGTTTAGGTGAGAAGGATCCACTAGGATATAGGAAGATTATATGCTAATCGATTTAGGAAACATAGGTAAAATACAAGAGCAGATTGATGCAAGGGTTAAAGTATAAATTCAATAAAACTACCATATTCAATTTTACCTAGTGACAACACCACTTTCACCTGAGTCACGGATAGAGGAGGATAGAAATAGAGCCTTTTCATTTGTGGCATAGGTATCTTATTGGGTGAATGTCATGCTGAAATAGGAAAATATTCTAGGTATGTCATAGATTATGACTATGATAGTAATGATAAAGACTTTTGGTGGGTCAAAATACTTTGGGAATCATGGTGTGTCCATTAAGAAGGACCTAGGAATGCATAAATCATTAGTTTTGGAGAATGGAGGTAAAGTGTTTGACAAAATGTCAATACTGATAAATCCAATAACAAGCACCCAAGTTACCAATTATTGGTGCATTCCTTATCTAGGAATACAAATTATATTTTGGTAAAAGGGATTGAAGTGGTGATCGATATAAAATAGAGGATGGAAGTATTTTTATATGTTCTAGATGAATATCAGTGTTTAGTTTATTAGGGTAAGAAATTACAAAATCTTTTTCCCTCGTCCTTTTATTCATTAGAAAAAGATTCAATGATTTTCATGACCTATAAATTTTAAGGAAGGATGGTTGTTCCAAAACATTCCTATAACACAAGAATTTAATATTTCAAAGATGTATTCAAAAATGTTGCCCCCATACCAAATCCAATGAAAATCTCTCCACCTCCTTAGGTCTATATTGTTTATCAAGAAAAGGAGGCTCCTTTGGTGGAGATCAAGAATTAGATAGTGGATGAATATTTTAAATTTTTGGCTATAGATGTATTCATTTGTAGATATAATTGTTTATGTTCATCTATGATCACTTTATATAAATAGGTTCATGAGACATGGTGAAACATTATGAAATTTCTTTGTGATCTAAAGGTTTTTTATTGTCCACTTCTATGATCATCAAAATTACAAAAAAATACATCATTGAAGGCCCCTAGTTTTGGGGCATGGTAATCATGTTAATAACTCTATGGTTTCAATATTTTAATCCTCTCACTCTCTCAGTCATTAAAATACCAATTTGGGTCCATCTCCCTAATCTACCTCTACAGTTTTGTAATTCTCACAAATAAATATATAATGATTTAGGGTCTTTCCTAAAGGATGATATTAAATGGGATGATGTAGGATTATGTACTTACACTCATATTTTTGTTGAGATTGATTTAATAAAAGTTTTTCTAGATAAAATCATTTTAAAATATGGAAAAAATTAGTATGTTTATATTCTTGACTATGAGAATATTGCTTTTAGATGCCACAATTACAATTTACCAAGTAATATTCATGTAAATTATCCTAAAGAGCATCCACAAGTGATGAAGAAGAAGGGTGGAAAATCTAAATCAAATAAATAGAGTGTGTCATATCCATTTCTAGTAGCAGAAGATTGTTTTGAAGATATAGAAACATAAAATACAACATAAATGGAAGATACCAAGAGAGAAGGAAAAGTTGATTGTATGAAATAAAAAGTACCCATTGAAGAGGTGACAAAAACTATTTATATCTCTCATGTGAAGCAAGTAGCCAAGGGAGTTAAAAGAGGACATGAGTTTGAGAACTCAAACACAGATAAGGATTTACTTGAAAATAGAATCTCAAAAATGCAGCATCTAGATAAATAATTGGTTCTAGTAAATGATGAGCATGAAATATGGTAAGAGGTTAAAAATTAAAAAAATTAAAAAGGAAAGATAGTCAATCTTTTAGATTATGATCCCACAAGTTGAGGCTTGATACTAGCTTTTGGGTAGTCGATAGTCTTATTGTATGTTCTCTTTTAGCCTTATGGCTATTTATTGTAATTGTCTCTCTTGGACCATGGTGTATTTAGCTTGGTTTTTTTATGGTTTTTCAATATTAATAAAGGATTAGGATTCCATGAAAATCCATATTTATCTTAAAAAAATGTAATTACTAAAAAATGTAGTGTACATAATGTTAGCATAGTAATATATGTGTTGCTTGAATCATGTATGTAACATAAGAGGTAATGAATATATAAATTTATGAATGGGGCTAAAATAATTAGAATTTATAATTAAAATATTTTGTTAGTAGTGTATGATACTTATCATAACACTCATAAAACATAACAAGCTCAAAAAACACACATAAAATAAGCATGATAATAGTAATATGAAAAAGTAAGGATAAGAGAATCACATAAGGGACATGTTAAAATGTCATAAAGTGAAATATTAGTGACACAAACATGAGACATGTTCAAAGTTCACACAAAACATAGGGCCAAGGGATAAAGTAAGTGGACATGTTCAAATGTCACACATACACAAAAAAAATCTGATGGATATGTTCAAACAAGTTTGTACATAAGGGGTAAGGGCCATAAAAATTGAAAAAAAATATAAAATCTAATATTCATAAGTAATAACTTCAATGGAAAATAAAATTAGCAATGTAACATAAAACATGCATACGTAATGCAATCATATCCTAGAAAATAACATATTCATGTGAACAATGTTAGATATTATAAAGGCATTTTTAAATCATATAAAACTCAATATTATATGATTCATGACATGTGGATATTTTTGGTTCCCATTTATACACCTTGTACACTCAGCCTTGCATACATGATAGAAAATGGCAAGCAATGATGAAAAACTTGCTAGTATGTCTTTGTATACAAGGAAAGGTTTGGCATCAAGATTAGGTTGAATGCAAAAAATGACTGAGAGGCACCTACAAAGGGTATGGTTAGATCCCTAATACTTTTGGATTTGCCTTAACTAAGGTGAGAGGACCTATGGGGTAGCTTTCTCACATGGAGAGATTGTGCAATTCAACCTCCATGGGGATTTTTGGCACAAGAAAAAAAATGTGACTAGGGCATAACCAAGATTAAATACTTCACCCATGAAGGTTTCTCACACAATATACAAAAATTATCTAAATCATATATAATCTACTAGAGATAGATGGGAAAATTACTAAAATCTTCATTCTATAGAATCTTCAAAAGTAAAGGGGTTGAATAAAAGATTGCAGTGCTAGAAATTAAAACACAAACTACAAACACATTTCAAATATGCAAGATCTTATGCATTTACATTGAAAATAAAACTTATAGTATGCAAAGGGTGTATTATTTGTAGTGTAGGATATGGTAGAATAGTTGGATAATTAGAAAATGGAGGGTGGTGTGCTAGTGTCTTCCAAAGAATAGGGTGTCTTACAATATTTCATGACAATATTCCTTATCAAAGATGCTGAACAAACTTCAAATGCAAGATATTGGTAAATACCAAATGATCCCTGAGAGACTAGAACATACATTACAACTAATCTTTAAAATGCATTTCCCTATCAAATATATAAACCCAGGGTGCCTTAACAAGTTATTCAACATGTCCTAAAGTAATGCAGGAAGAGTTCATAATCTAAATCTATGCTCAAAATGGAAAATAGTAGTGAGAAAAAACCCAAATTTTCAATCAAAAATTCTTTTAAAACATGTCATTACACTTCATCTACAAGAAACAATAAATAATTACAAGCATTTTCATTAACTTAAAAAGAAATAGTACACAACAATATTTTAAAATTTTGTCATGGGGACAATCTTGGTGAGATTTCTCTTTTGACAAGGGAGACATAAACATGATCTCAAAGCTTTTTAATGGTTGTATAGATGTAACCACCTTAGCAAAATAAACAAAATATACACATATAAATTGATCCCAAAAACATTTCTACTGAACCTAGACGTAGAGAAAATGGACACCTAAAAATAATGACCAATAACAACCAACACAATGACCAACCAACCCCTTGAATAAAGGAGAATCCCTCTATTTATCCATTTTAAATCTCAGACTGTGGGTCACAATTTTTGAATTTTCAAAACAAACTTTTAGGTCCAACAAGATGCTTCCAGTTGGAAAATATTCCCTTACCATGCTTGAAATCTTCATCTATTTATAAGAAAAATCATAAATCTAACTGCCTCTACAAAGAATGATGAAGATATGCAAAAAAATCTTTAATATCCTAATTGAAAATTCTTTCACATGATCTAAAAGGATAATATTCATGGTAGAAGGCCAAACAATTTTTTTCATTATGTGCAACTACCTCAGGATACTCTCAACCACTTGTTTGCATAGTTGGAACCTCCTAGATAGTTTCCCTTCTTGTTATGCATGACATGGAATAAACTACTCTTACAATGATTACCTAGGAATATTCTAAATCCATGGCCTTTTGAATGATCTTCTCTGGAGTGGTCCATGTTATAATTACAAGCCTAAAATTTCTCACTCATGGAAGAACTTAGATAAACACAACAATGAAACAATGCAAAAGGTCTAGGTCCCTTTAAACTTTTGGCTCCAACTTATTTTTCACATTTTCATTTTTTCTTTTACACATCTAGATTTTTAGGGCTTCTTCTATTTTTTTAATGCAAAAATGAATTAATTTCAAATTTTTATTTACTTGGGTAAATCTTGGTCCCTCTCATAAATTTTCCATTTGCAAATTGCCAAGTTGTTATCCGTGGTGGAATCCTTCACTAAATGTATTGCATAGGGTCCTTGAATGTGTTTTTCATGCTTATGTAGCATCACCATGTGACTCAGTTCACCAATATCTTTGATTTACACTGACATCAACATCACTTATCTCCATATGTAATTGAACTTTGCTAAAATATCCATAATCATCCTCCACCATTAGATATGATCATTCGATCAAACATGGATCATAGATCTATGTATAGATCATTATTGTTGTGACACATGCCACTATTGCATTCAACTTGGACCATTTGAAAAGTCCATATTGGTTTACACCATTAGATCTATGTACATGGATTGATGCGAACCATCAATCTTGATTAGAAAGATCAAGTGTTATTGGTTATTAACTATCTTTAGCCCTAAGGTCATGCTATTTGGTAGCCTCATGGGATTTTTTCATCTTAAAAATTTAATCTCCTCTAGGCTAGTGCTTTTACACCATGTGGTTACTCCTTATTTAGCCCATGTCCTTTGACAAGTTAGATCTCACTCATTCTATTGATCTTTAAGCACGATCAAATGTGAACCATCAATCCCTTTTACCATGAATTAAATTCCACTAGTTGTCCACTATGGATTAAATTTGACATTTGTGTGTCTGTCATTTGACATTTACATGATCATTAATGACGTTCATGTAACCATCAAATTTAATCTCTAATTAATGATTACCTTTTATAACTTAAATTTGACATCCACACATTAGTCATTTGATTTACACATGAATGTCTTTGATGTTCATAATTATTTTCAAATTTAAGCCATAAACAAGTATCCATTGGAGCTTAACTTTGACATCTATATAACTATCAAAAGACATTTGTATAACCATCACAATACTAGTTTCACTTGTTGAGAGTTTAACATGTGTCCTCTTCACATTCTTCTAGAGGTTCCTTTGAATTTATTGACCCCTATGTGCCATTGTATCATTTTCCTCTACATTGACACATACCATTCAATCATTATCCGCTAGCTCAACTGTGATTATCTCAAAATAAATAAGGAAAATTACCAAGTTTTGATCCCAAGGCATTTATTCTAGGTCTTTGTCTTTCGATTTTCTATCTTGCAACAACTATGTCTTTGAAATAATTATTTTGGACATTTTGTCTACATCATTCCTATCTTTGGCATTTTGGTATTTGGAAAAATTATTGTAGGCTTTTAATTCTTGGCACTTCTGCTCCCAAGCCCTTTGTTTATCGAGATAATTGTTTCAGACATTTTGTTTAGGACAATTTTGTTGAAGAAATTGAACTCTCTCAGAAACTTCTCCCATATAAATTTGATCTTCAACATTTCATCTTTGTTTGGACAATTGTTTTGGACAAAATTTATGAAATAATTTCCCTAAAGAAATTGACCTTTTCACTTTTGTCTTTGTCAGGGCAATTATTTTAGACATTTTGTCTGATAAAATTTTCTCAAAGGAATTGAACTTAACATTTTTGCCAAAGGAATTAGACTTGACATTTTTGCTAAAATAAATGAATTTTGTCAGGCTTTCTATGTGGGAAAAATACCCAAAGGGAAAGTACCCTTCAAACTTTTTTCCACAGACAAAAATTTCAAAACAAATAAGACTTTGGCCTAAAACATAGAATTTATTCTAACTTTATGTGAACACTTTAACTAATGGAAATAAGTCTTTAGAATTTTTATCTAAGACAAAATTCTTTAAGACTTATTTCCATCAGGCAAAGTGTTTATGTAAAGGTACAAATAATTATAAAGCCTTTACACATACACCAAGTAAAGACCATTTTAACACTTATCTAATTTTAACATGGAACTTGAACTTTGAGTGAACAATTGAAGATATAAATTGAGCTAAGTAATTAGGAATCTACACTCAACTCATGCTGAACTTAAGAATTTATACTTGACAAGGGCCCAATTAATTTAGTGTAATTTTGGGCACTAATATTGATTCTCACCCAGGGATGTACACCCCCTGTGAGTGTGTAAATAACTCTAAAATGTAAGAGCAAGTGCCTCCATTGGGTCACAATGTCAAAACTTAACATTTTACCATCAAACACTCATTAAGACTCAACAAAACATGGTAGAATCAATAAAAATAGATTAGGAGGCTCTATAAATGAACACACAACAAAACATAAAGGGAAAGTGTAAAAACAAGGCCTAAAGTAGAGGGGTAACAAGGTAATGAAATAATAAAGGACAAAATACTATATAATTTATACATAATTGCAAGTTATGGACTCAATCAAAGAAGTGTTTTAAATGTTTACCATTAACTAGAAGCTCCAATATTTCACCATCCAAGTCTCTCAAAAAGAAATTATGCTCCCTAATCCTACATTTAATGGAGTAGGTACCCATCCATAAGGCATCAAACTTTCCATGTTTTACTTTATCCTCATGTCTATTGTCCCAAAGTAGAACTAGATCACCTACTTGGAAATTTCTTGGAGTGACCTTCCTATCAAATATCTTCTTTAGATTCTCTTTGAATTTGAGGTGTCTTTCATGATCTTGTCTTCAAATTTCATTAAGATCAATAATATGGTTTATCCTGATCTTATAATGGTTGAATTACTCATCATCTTATAGTTGTTGCATAAGGTGATAAGTGGGAAACTACAACTTCATAGGAAAAACTACTTGAGCTCTATAAATAATCTTAAAATGGCTTGTGCTTGTAGTTATCTTGGATGTAATCCTATCATCCCATAAGTCAAACTTCAGCTATTCACCCCACTTCTTGTTTGCTTCTAATGCTCATCTAATGATCTTGAGCAAGTTATTATTACTAGATTTTGCTTGTCCATTCCATTGAGGGTTGTAATTGGAAGTATAGGTTAATTCAATCCCATACTCTTTACATAATACCACCAAAGGTTTAAATTTTAAACTCATGACATTATTAGCAATAACTTTAGTAGACACACCAAATCTACAAACAATATGATTTAGCAAAAAGTCCATAACCACCTAGCATGTAGCCTTCTTGGGAGGGACCACCTCAACCCATTTTGTGAAGAATTTAATTGAAACTATTATCCATATATGTCTAACGCTTAACAAATCAATAATTTCTCTGATGAAATCCATTCCCCATTATTTAAATGAGCCTTCAATCATCGTAGGTTTTAAGGAAAGAGAATATTTTATCCTCTCAGTAAAGTACTAGCATTTTTTGCATTTTCTAATTTTTTGAGCAAAATATTTAAATAGAAATGACCACCAATAACCAAATCTCATAATTTTATGAGTTGTAGCCTTGGGCACAAAATCACCACACCAAACTCCACTATGAAAGTCTTCAATTAGATTAGCAGTCTATTTTTCTAGCACACATCTTAGGAGAACCTCATCCTATCTTCCATGCTAGTCCATTTTTAGTCAAGAGGTATTTTTAGGAAACATGTTTGAGAGTTATTATTTGATTCTTATCCAAGTTAGGGGGATAGTTCATATTTTTCAAGTAATAAAAAATATATCTATATCATGGAGACACATTAAATTGATTCAAAGAATCATCAAAATTAAAAACAATAGTGTTTACCTCAACAACTTGGAAATTGGTCTTATCCATAAGTTTGGCTAGACCCATCCCTCCTAATAACTTAGTGGTTTGAATATCCATGTCATACTCTTGTAAATTGTTGACCCACCTGCATCTCTTACTAGATACTTCAATCTGAGTCAAGATGACCTTTACCATTGTATGTAGGACATAAGTAACAATCTTAGAACTCAGAATATAAAGCCTAAACATGTTAATAGCTTACAAGAGAACAAAAGCTTATTTTTCCATAATAGTATAATTCATTTCAAGACTTTGCATATCTTTTCTAAAGAAAGATATAGGATTTTCATGATCATCTTCATTATTTTACAATAGAACAACAATAATAATATTATATGATGTAAAAGAGAATATCTAAAATGGATTATTATAATTAGGGATGGCCAAAACAAGGGCAAACTTTAAATCTCCTTTGATGTCATTGAATGTTTGCATATCCTTTTCCTCCCATTTGATGCTCTATTCCTTCTTCAACATGGAAGTAATAGGCAAAGTAATCTTTTTAAATTTAGACACAAACCTCTTTAAAAAGTTAATTTATATAAAAAAATATTGAATTCCTTTCTTGGACTGTAGTATAGGCACTTTATAATGGATTCAACCCTTTTAGGGTTAATCATGAAACCATCCTTGGATATTATATGTCTTAGTAACTTGGCCTTTTGTACTCCAATGTGTCACTTATTAGGATTATGTGAAATGTTGAACTACCTGCATCTAATTAGCACCTACTCTATATGCTCCAAATGTTCTTCTCTAGTCTTGAAGTACACAATAATGTCATCCTAATACATATCTATGAACTTTTTAATTATATCTATAAAATCAACATCCATAACTCATTGGAATGTTATACTCAAATTTAGCAACCTGAAAGGCATCCTCATATATACACATGTGCCCTAAGGCATAGTGAATGTAGTCTTAGATCTTTTAGATTCCTTCATAAAACTTGGATGTAACCTAAGAAGCCATCTAATGTGGATAACATCTCTAATATGGTAAAACTTTACATTAGGTCATTCATATTGGGCAAGGGATAATTATCTTTTAAAGAATCTTTGTTCAAATTCTTAAAATCCACACATAAGTGGATATTTAAATTCTTCTTTCTCATAGGGACTAATTTTTATCCCATGATTAGTACCTTATGGGATAGATGATTCCACCATCCCTCAGCTTCTTTAATTCATCCCCCATCTTGGTGGCCAAGATGGGGTTAATAGGCCTATATTTTTATTAAAAGGATTACTATCAGGTTAAAATGGATGAAATGATAGAATAAGTCTTCCATATATACTTTCAAGTGAGAATAATACCATTTTAGATAATCTTAGTACTTCTTAAGTAGCTGCATGTAATCTTTCTTCTCAGTTGCACTTAGGTGAGTAACTAGCCAAACCTTTCTTGGATTCTCATCAAAACCCAAATCACATTCAGTCACATCTTTTGATATGAATGAGTCTCTTGATTTAATTATATTAGCCCCATCAAAATATTCCTCCAAACTTACCAATCCCCTTGAGATCATTTGTCTTCAGCTAAATGATGTCCTTCACAAACAAGATTTCCTTTCCATCACAACCTAGAACCATAGATTCTAGGTCTATGAGCTAATCATGGAACTTAGCCTCATAATTTATAAAACTTTTGATCTAATCATCATCTTCAAACACTTGTCAATGATGAACACTATCTATTACTAAAGGCCTGAAAATCACCTCCACTTGATACTGATAATGAGGGCTCATATTTACAATGTCAATTTGAGCACCTAACCCTACAAGTATATAAACTTCTTCATTAAAACCTCTATCATGATAAAATATGTTGAATGCATCAAAAAATTTATTCAAATCTCATATAATATTTTGATATTGTTTCAACCTTTTGTTTTTAGTGGCATAAGCATTGTAGATCTACTTAACCACTAACTCAAAATCACCCTTGATACTCAAACTTTTAATTCAATTTTCATGGGAAATATTTAAACCAATAAAGAGTGCCTAATACTCATAAATATTATTAGTGCACTCAAAGGATATCTGAAAATAAAACATAAAACATTTACCATTGGGGGCATAGAAGACAACCCCAACTCCATTTCCAAGATTGGAGCAAGCCACATAAAAACACATCTTCCAAACTACTCTTTTTTTGTCAAGTTCAATATCAAGAATTGTATGTTTTTCATTAGCGTCAACATTCCCAACAAATATTCCCAAATCAACATCCATGTAAAACACTTCATTGAGAAAATGTTTTGGATCTTCAATCACATGTAACATCTTCAGCTCTCTATAAAGTCTAACCATCTTACCCTCTAATGGAATAGTGTCATAAGAAAGGTCCATCTATACACTTTCACCCATCCTATCATCCCATTTACATGATATCATCATCCCCCACTTAGGTGGGAATTCTACAACTACCATGTCCATATTCAAATACTTACCTAGATGTACTACCAACTACACTACCAACCCCTTAACTTATCTAACATTTGGAACCTCTTGTGAGTCTATGGCATACCATTTTCCAAAGGTTGATGTAATCTTCACTTCAAGCTTATTTTAGACACCCAAGGGCATCACATTGTAATAATATCTAGAATCAAACACATAGTTATAGACAATCAAGCTATTGATTAGTAGGGTTGTATAAAATGGATCCATATTCAGTTAAATATATACTAATGTAGTCCCAAAATAAACCTATAGAGTAGGTTTGACAAAAAATTTTGATTCTTAATTACTTTCCATGGGTGTTTGGGGTATCTCAATTTCATTCACATCTGACTACTCACCAAATTATGAATATTCAAATGCCCTCTTCCTATGTTTAGTTATTCTTAATAGTTCAAAAAGAGGCACCATGATTTTCAATTGGCTCAACACTTGGGCCATATCACATATGCTATACTAAGGAAGGGGAGTATTTTGTGGAAGGGTAACAAACCCTTTAATTAGGATACAATCACTTAAGTACTAAAGTGGAGTGGGCTAAGATAGATTAGAATTTTTAATATCAGCTTTCAAAGGTGGATTTTATTTGACATCATTCACACCTTTAGGAACACTAGAAAACAAAGGTACTTTATTCCTAGTAGGAATACCTCTAGGTCCCATAGCTTGAGAAACAAGTGTTATTTTTGAAGAATTTGGGATTTTTATAGTTTTCTTATCATCCCTTACTTTTTGATTTGTAGGGGTAGTGTTTTGAGGAGAAACAACTTGATATTTGCTTCTCAAGTGATATTCTTTCTTATATACAATTACTACATTGATTAGTAGTTGCCTATCCTCAATTGATGGAATTCCCCTATCATATTTCCTAATCATCATAGAGCATAATAAATATAAATCATGAATGGAAAATTCATATACTTGTGCCATATTAATGTCATAATCAAATTCAAGAGTTGAGACATTTACCCTTTCAATTGCACTCCAAAACTAATTAATGTAGCACTCAATAATTCCATGGAGACAATAATCTCACTTTGGGGGATTTAACAATTGAACATTAGGATCTCATCATTAGATGATGTAAACTCAAGTTCATCCACATCTTCATCAATTATTTCAACTATATCTTATGGGGTATGTAGAAGGAAGCACTTGTCATACCAATCAATATCAATGTCAGAATTCATATAATTCACTTTAGCATTCAATGGATCAGGCACTTCTTTTCTAGCCCCTCTATTTTGATTTATATATGTTCTTTCTTCACATGGAAGCCTCTTCCCTCTATCATTATCTTGATTATGGAAAGTAGGACTTCCTTGTGCTTGATTAGATTTGGATCCTTTTCTTGACTGGTAGACACATAAGCGATCCCTTTCTCAACTCTCTCCAACTTATATGACATTTCTTTGATAGTAGAGGCCAAAGTTTTAATAGTCTCCTCAAGGTTGGTTATCTTTATGGACTGTGTCTTTTCTAGATTGACCAATTTCATATCATCCCACTTATTCATGGGATTTCACATAGCCTTTATGATGTTCTCAATTTGGATGGCCATATTGAATGCCAAATGCAAGTTAGTGGGAGCCTTATCCCTCAAGTAGTACATGTATGCAATAAAAAATGCATCATGTCTATAAATTAATCCTAGATCAAATAAGATAGATCACACCTACACTTTTAATTCGGATACACTTATTAAGTGAGAGCATAACCAATATGGGGATCTATTAGACCTGATTAGGGGATCACTTGTCACAACACATCATGTTAGAAAGGGTTCCAAAGCTTATAGTCTAATAAAATCACACACCAACCCTAATAGAGTCCTAAGGTTTAAAATGCTCACTCTATTCTAATAACAAGAAATCAAAATCTAATCTAGTGCACACCAAAGCTTGTGACACAAAGTAGGGGTTAAAATTAATAAAACAAGAAACTAAACTAAACATGTATTAGAAGACATATACTCACATCAATGTATATATAATCCTTATACATGGAGATAAAAATACAAATGCATTATCTATCTACTCTTATAAATGATAAATAAATTTATGAATACTTACCTTTGAAGATAAACCCACTAAGCCTCAATCTCTCCCTTATCCAAGGTGTTTTACAAGAGATTGTTGTGGTATATAAGGATAACCAAGATAAATCAGCTCTAGACTACACAACCTATCTAAGAATCTAAAAGACTTATCCATAAGATAAGATCCATATCTCCAAAAAAGTTATGGAACCCTAAGATTTATTCCTCAAGTAGAATGGTCAATAAGCATATGTTCAGTTGCACCTCTTCACTAATAATTATTCTCTTATGAAATGGTGGTAAATGACCTTATATATATAAGCAAATCTTTCCCTATATCCTCCTAGAAATATTGGTTGTTCAGGGTTGACCCAATTGACCCAATGCGTTTTTGGTTATAATTTACTTGGTCTGAGTTAGGCTAGCCAAAGGGCTAACAAGCTATGAAAGTAAAGAATACCCCTAAACTGTACTAGGTTAACCTAGTCGACCTAGTATAATTGATAGAAAAAAATGATGTTAAAGAAAGAAAAGGAGGAATGGAAAGAGGAAAATATTAGAGGAGGTGGGATAGAGAAGAATGAGCTTAGGTTTAAATGGTTTTTAAGAGACAAGTGTGTATATGGTAGTTAGAAAAAGGGACAACAATCTTATAAAGCACCAATGGTCTACCCACCCCTTTATTGATGCACCCCTTAAGGCATGCACTCAAAGAGATTGAGACTCGACAAGTTTTTACAAGATAAAAAGTGTTAGTAATCAATAAAATTTTGAAAATATTATGTGTATACATATGCCCCACTTAAATCTCATCATATGTCATGTAAGTGAAACATGGGATGGTACTTTGAGATAGAACATGATCACACAATTTTGATGCTAAGTAAAGTGAAATAAGTATGAAATATTATAAACAAAAGGACTAAATTTAAAAAACACATACCTTTAACTTACCTTAGATCCATATATAAAGGAGACTTCAAGAGATGTGAAGGTGTCCAATGTAGAGAACACTAGATGAACCTACAAAAATTAGTGTAAAAATAGCCAAAAATTAAAAAAATGGAAATTAGGCATATTATAATGGAAAATAATATCTACGTCATCACAAATATAATGCATTTTATGGTTTTCAAAATGGACAAGTAAAAATAAATATAGAAGCAAAACAAGGAATCTATAGGATAATAATTGAAAGATTTGTATTTTGGAAAGTGTTATAAAATAGGGGAAAAGACAAGTCATTTTTTATTTTGACTTGTGAGAGAGTAAAAAAGAGATCTGGAGAGAAAACAAGCTAGGATGGCAAGGAGACAAAATTCTAGACAGGGAGAGGCTCTAGAGGTGGCAGCAAGTGCACTACAGGTAAACAACTAAGATTTCAAACTAGTTTTTGAAATTTATACTGAATTAAGTGAGATTTTAGTAATTTTGAATTTTAAGCATTTCTAAATGTCAAAATGAATGAAAATTAGATTCTATGGGTATAAAATAGGTAGATGGGAAATGAGTTTGAAGGATTTAGGCAAAAGTCAAGAAAATTTCACTTTTTCAAGAAAATGCAAGGGGTTGGTAGGTAAAAAGCATTGGGTCCACCTCATCAACCAAGTGGGATAGAAAATAGGTAGAATCCATAGTGCTGACCCAATAGGTATGAGTAAACCCTATAGATTATACAGGGTAAAATCTTAGTTTGGATTTACCAAGTGGTCTAAAAGGTCCAGAATGGAAACTCAGTAGTAGGGAAAGAAAGATAAGGGGGTTAACTAAGATTTTTGAGTTAACCAGGGAAAAAGATAGGAAAATTTTGGTCAAAATAGTTTGACCAAAGAGCTATAAAGATATGAAAAATCATGTAAAAGGCCAAACGAGAGCTAAAATGGCCTAAAATGACCAAGGTCAAAAAGGACCAAGAAGGATAAAAATAAGCTAAAATGAATAAAATAAGGTAATGTAGGCTTGTTTTTAATGTAGAAATGTAAAAAGAATGTATTTTGACTATACATGACATGAAGGAACTGATATATCCTTTATTATTTTTTGGGTACAGGGATGATGAAGATTTTGGCAACTTGTAGATGCAACATGGTTACTAGATTTGCTAGATATGCTATCAGATGGATGTAAGGATAGACTAGGATCCATAGGTCTAGGTGGGATAACATAGATGTATTAGATCCCCCCCAGTGCTAAATTTTTAGTCATGTTCCTCAATTTATAGGAATGATTGACTAACACCTTCAAATGGGAGGTGGATGGGGATATAGTAGAGGTGACTATCATGCTGGAGGATGTTTATGCCATCATAGGGATACCTATAATAAGAACACAAGTGACCTTAGGGATACCAGATAGTCTAGAGGAGAGGAGAGCCTTAGCCATGTGGGATAAAATATTATATACAATATTATCAATTAATAAAGTGAGTGTG
Organism: Torreya grandis; assembly: GCA_037957365.1. NCBI lineage: Eukaryota > Viridiplantae > Streptophyta > Pinopsida > Cupressales > Taxaceae > Torreya > Torreya grandis. The sequence continues at coordinate 882,715 of JARHVA010002564.1, forward strand.
TTTGATGTCTATACATCATATATTATAAATATCTAAAAGGTTGTGATAGGCCTTATGATATACTGGGTGCTATGTCACAAGTCAGATGGCAAGGTACCACTATTTGTGGTAACCTTGAGTAGGATGATATTGAAAGATCAAGTTTTATATGACCTAAGCTCAATCATCTAGGTATAGATAGTACATGATATGTATGGGATTATAGTTAGAGGGTAGAGGACCATGGGGTCAATCATATTGTTGACAACTTAGATTTATGAAATATTTCCTATGTACCAACTAGTTGGGTTGCCCCATATAGTTGATGATAGGTTACCTTGAGTGCTGAGATGGAGGGAGGACCAAGTACCATGGGTTATGCCCCATGTACCAGTGTTATAATTAGTGATACATGTAGACATAATATGGAAACCATGCAAGCACATATTACCTATATGGGTGAGTTGGCACATAGATTCATAAGTGATAGAGAGGAAAAAGGTGGTTAGACACTACTTATATTGGAAACATCCACATCTAATGGCACAAGTGTCAATATAGATAGGCTTACCTCATCTAGAAACATTGATATGAATTCTTGAGCAATGGGCTCAACATGTGAAGGAGCCATAGGGGAGGAAAGGATTGGGGTCACTAATAGTGAGGCCAACACTGAAGCTATGTTAAGAGTGACTATGGGTTGGTTGGGCATGATGAGGAGCTAAGTAATAAGATAGGGATGAAGAGGTAGAGATACTAAATGTACCACTACTAGCTCCACATTGATATGAGAAATGCTCATTAAGGACATGATGTTGACAAAAGAAAGAGGTAGAGGAGAGAGTAGATACTATTACAATATTAGATGACCCCATAGGTGAGCTAAAAGAGATGATAGAGAGATCACTTAGATGTAGGCTACAACTAACATGAGCTATGATAGTCGGGTTTGAGTTGAAGGGTAGCCTACATAGGAGGTGCTAAGAGGCCATGCAGATGGGGAGACTATGCTAGGTAGTCGCATAGATGGTGGGACCATATTAGTTGAGACATAAATAGGTAAGAAAAGATAATTTAAATTATTGCTTATATTTTGTTTATATAGATAGATAAATAGATATTTTGATATATAAAAGTGATATGATATCCATCTTATGGGATTTTGTAGGTATAGGTGATGATGAGGAAGAGAGATTGGGGTCCTTAATGAGGGGAGCACTCCACGATGTCTTGGATGAGACTTTGTAGCCATACGACCCCATGACACTAGAGGACCTGAGTGTACTATCTACCCTAGCTTAGGATAGCTGGTTTAGATTAGCTAGAGAGGTAGCAAGATAGATATAGGTATAGAGGGAGAAGATGTAGCCACTAGTAGTGATGGGTTTTTGGGAGCTATAGGTATTGTAGGCCTTAGAATATGAGATAGCTACACATTTAGCTATAGTAGCACAGATTATAGAAATCTAGACCCAGTCAATGGAGTCATAGATGTGGATAATGTACCTATAGGGATAGGTAGAGGGATTGAGATCTTAGATGGCCTCCTTAAAATATACCATTCAAAGGAGTCAAACTAAGGCCTCAATAGGAAATGTGGCTAGGCCATGAGATAGATAGGGTGAGACCCAGCCATAGAGTTGGGGCATTATATATAGTTACATATGTTATATAAAACTCATGAGATATATATGATGGATTATTTTGGCATATTATTCTTTGTGTATGTTTTCATTATGGTTTATATTGGTTTTTCATTATGGTTGAGGCTATGGATGCTTAGGATATATTTCTTTCTAGCACATGTATTTAGCTTTGTTGTATATACTATAGGAACTATATATGATGTGGTTTATTTTCTAGCATTATGAAAACACATGAATGGTTAAAAATAAAAAGGCAAAAGGACTTGGAAAAATATAATCAATCAATATAATGCATTACACACAATTTCAAGATGGGAAATGTGTAATAACAAAAAATGACTAAGTATAAAGAACCAAGAAATGGCAAAATGGGATCGTAAAAAGGAATTTATTTTTAAACCAATGTGAAATATTTTTGCACTAATTTAAAACAAGTAAAATCATACTAAATATCATGTTGGGAAGTATGACAATAAGGTAATAAAATGGAAGGTATGAAAAATGTCACAAATGGTAATAAAAACAAATTAATTAAGTTAATTAATCATGCTAGGAAGTATGAAAGAAATAAAAAATTGCAAAACATTGGGTCTTAAATTGATCACACTAATTTAAGCTGGGAAGTATGAAAATTCAAGAAATGGTTGAAATATTACATGCACTTAGAAAATAAGAAGATAAAAAGGTGAAATAAAAATTAATCATAAAACATATTAAATATCAAGATGGGAATCATGTAAAATGATTTGCATCTTCATAATCGATAGAATCTTATCTCAAATTTGACACATAATTTGGATGGTGACTTGGGTATTAGAAAATTTTGTGAGGAGGGTCAAATCCTATCCAAAATCTTACACTAAAACTCAATAAAGAGAACACCACTAGGGTGGAATAAATAGAAAAATTAGGTAATCAAGGATGTGGGTAATAGGAAGGAAAAGATGGTAATTTATTATGATGGTTGGTACCTATCCATGGTCTTATAAAACAACTCAAAAATGAAATCCTAAGGGGGGGTGATCAGTACACCAAATAATAAATATCAAGAGGAAATGTAAGGGATATAACAAGTGAAAAAGAGAGTGTAAAAATCAAGACTTAGATGTCTTATGAGAAGACCTTATGAGGTAAGAGGCATACTAAGGACATAAGAAGACACTAAGTGATTAGAGGTCATCTAAGTACAAATAAAACCTATTCACTATAGACACAGAGATTTATAGGCAAATAAGCATGCTACTAAGACCAACTCATGAAGGTAGATTGGTACAAAAAAAGTAAAATGGACCTACCTTTCCCATCAATTTACTATGAATATTAGGTACTTACATGAGAAAGTAGGTATCACTAAAAGATTCTCTTCTTCTCCTCTTCCAATATACTACCCTACCACACCCCAAAGGACCTCATCTCTATTGTGAGGCCAATTGTGGAGTTTAAGATTTGACTAGAAGAAGGATATGTGCTTTAAATCATGTCTTTTAGTGTGATTATATTTTTAAAAATAATTTGCCTTTTGATATCATTTCTTTTTGTTTAAATTTTTTGGATTTTAACTTTCTTTTGAAGTATTTTTAAGATTCCTCCTTCATATAAATTTGGAATGACCAATCATGATAGAGATAGTGATACACATGAATGATATTTAGGGTAAGGCTAAAGGAAGATAAGTAACCAAAGACAAAGATTGACTAGGACACTTAGGCTTGAAAATTAACTAGCACATGATCTCAAGTCTGAGTCGTGTATATGCTTAGTTTGTAGAAAAAGGAAGAAGGGAAAAATGAGATACAAAGTGGACTGATAAAAGGAGATATTAATGAGATGGATTGTTTGCTAACTGATCACATGGTAAAGGGAGATAAAAACTAAGGGGAATAGGGTAAGTATAACCAAATCATCATGAAAAAATATCTATGAAAAATATGGATAAGAAAGCAAAATAATTATGAAGATATAGAAAAGAGATTTTTGAGAAAAATTATAGGAAAAATGGAATGGAAAGCAATTATAATTAAAAAATAATCATATGCAAAAATAAATGATAAGATAAGCAAGATATAGTACAAAAAGTAAGAAATCATAATATAAGACAAGTAAAAATTTGACACAATGTCAAATGATATAATAGATAGAAATAATATTGGAGCACACATCCAATCCAAAGATGAATGTTAAATCACCATTCATGTGATCATAAATACTAGTAAATATATCCACACACATTATCCAATACATCAGATAAATCTCTATGAAGCTATAATCAAACAACTGCTAAGGTTTCATCAATCTTCAATGAATACTAGGCAATACTTGTTTTTTGATCTCCTCAACTAAAAAAGTGGGACTTCTCCAAGGATTGTGCTAAGGAGTAAAATTAGGTAAAAGGATGGTCAAGGTAATGTTTGTAAATAGGATCTATAAGAGGAGAAGGAATCACTGGTAGAGAAGGATCCATAGGTGAAGGACTCATGAGTGGAGAAGGATCCACTAGTGAGGGAAGGTCCACAGGTGAAGGAATCATAGGTAGAGGCACAAAAGGTGGTGAAGGGACCATAAGAGGTGATGGATCCACTATAGGTGGAACCATGGGAGAAGAAAGTGGAACCTTCTTGCTAGAATGACCTATGGTAGGAATGGTAGAAGGTTTAGAAATGGTTATAAGATGGTCTTTGAGATGTTGTTGTAGGATGTGACAATGATCAATGTGATGGGTGTTGCATAGATTCCATAGACAATATACCTCACCATAGCTAGGCATATATTAAAGAAGTACCTTTGATGGAGGTATGTCTTTATCTAATGATGGGGAAGAAAGACATAATGTATCAAGATATTGTTGTAACTTGTGGAAATGGTTGGAAAAATGATTATCTATCTCATGGAAGCAACATATATGCTTATGAGTGGTTTTAGGATAAACACTCATGAAAAGAGGTAAAATAGGAGTGAAAGAAGATGTAGAACACTCATCAGCCCATTTGGTGGGTAGAGGAGACATATTAGGCAAGGAAATTAGACCATCACCAAGGGGAGGTGATGATGAATAAGGAATGGAACTAGGCTCCATGAAAGGAGTGATAACATCAGAAGTAGGGGTGGGCTCAGTAAAAGTAAGATAAAAAAACAAGATCAAATATATAAGAAGTGGAAAGAGGCTCAACTATAATAGGCTCTATTGAGGGAGGAGTGGGATATACAAAAGGTTTAAGGAGGGTTATACTAACCTCAGGGGTAAACCAATGATGGGAGTCAAGGAAGCTAAAAAATTGGTAAGGCCTATTCATAGCATGATCCATGAACATAGTCTTACATTGATCCTAATAAATTAGAGGTGTTGGCACCATCTCTACCCTATGATAAAGGGGGAAAATTAAAGAATTAGGAACTATAAGTGAAGGAAAATGATGAGATTCATGAAAAGACTCAATTAAAGAAGAATAATAATGGACAATCTTGGCATCATGAGCCTAGACAAGACTACCTAATAATGGATCATCTAAGGAATAACCATTGTCATAATCCAGGGTATGAAAGTTAATGACATATAAAGTGATAACCTTATCATCTGATGAAACATGATGAATATAATGCTTAGTCTTAGTCAAGACTATGGGAATGTCATCACAAGGAGGTTTGTAAGAATGAGGCTGCAAGGAAGTAGGAAGTCACAAGATGAGTTGAGGTGAGAGATTAGAAGTTTTGATATTTAAGTTAATCTCATTGGGATCATCATCATCATCATTATAATCTAAAATATTAGGAGGATTGTTACCAATGAGCTTAGGATGCCCATTATAATCACGGGTTGAGTTAATAAGAAAGTTGAGATGTTGAGACTTACTGAATGGAACACTTGGCAAAGTCTCAAGAGTAGAAATCTTGAAGACACCATAATCTTAGAATTATTCAAAATTATAAGATTTAGTGTCACCTTGAATATTTTAAATGGCTCCATTATGAGGGAATTTAACACATTATTAGGAAGAAGAGATGATAGCTCTCATGTGGTGAGCCCATGGCCTACCAAGAAAGATGTTATAAGAAAGGGGGAAGTTAAATATCATCATCTTTACATGGAAAATGATAGGTGGGATGTTAATGTGAAGCCCCAAACAACCTAAAGGAGGCATTTTCCTTCAATCATATCCTTGGCATGTGTTACATTTAGACTTTAGATTGCATTCAGAATACCTAAGGGTCTTAATGAAATCAAGAGAAGTGACAAAAGTGCCATAACCCTCATCAATCAATGCACACTTAATTTGGATATCACCAATTTAGAAGTTGATAAATAAGGGGTGATCATCTTCATGAAGAGGAATTTAATCGAGAATCATAGAAGCTATGGGAAATTTTAGAGAAATAGAAGTGTCTAAGGTCTCATCAACATTGATAGACATCTCTTCATATTGTTATAAAATACTATCTTCATAACTAGATAAAGTTGTTTCCCATCCTTCAAGAGGAGGATGAGGGACATTCATCTCAAATAAGAGCTACATGAGATAGTTTCTATGATGTGGGGAAGTCCTCATAAGCTCAAATAATGGAATTTTGGATGGGAGATTAGTGAAATTTGTAATGGGATCCCACTCATCATATCCCATAAGAAGGTTGTTAAATAAAGGTGCATAATGGTTAAGGAGGTCCTCAGAAGGGGGATGTAAAGAGAATTGGAATTTTTGTTGGTAAGAAGAAGAAAAGGGTTTAAAATAAGGTGGTAAATCATGCTAAGATGATGAACTAGTTGATTTAAGTTGGTTTTGAGAAGGATAAGAAGAAGTGTTAGTCAAAGCTTGATTATCATTAGCATTGAAAGATGATGGAAGAGTGGTATAAATAGAATGAAATGTGTTATCCAAGGGATAATTATAAATTGGATCATAAAAAGTGATAAGATCTTCTTGCCCTAGCTCATTTAAATGAGTTGGAGAATAATCATAGATAACATGATATGTCTTATGTAAAGGAGGAGTGTAGATAGGTTTGGAATCAATGAAAGACACGACCCTTCACATATTAGTCATGCTAACCACATTCTCTTCGGAAGTTAGTTCAATAAGACTTTTTATGTTATTTGTTGAAGGGGCAAACTTGTCTTGATTGTCTTGGGTAGGTTGATAATTAGGTAGAGGATCCTTATAGATAGCCAAATGATCATTTGTTTGATTCAAGGCTTGAGTTTTCTCATTTGATTTATAGTCTTTGAAAGCAATTTCATAGGCTTTTTGACACTTATAGATAATGGAATCATGATCAAAATTAGGTCCAAGAAGATAATCCATAGCTAAATTATGAAGTTGTCTACAAGCCTCATGAGAATGACCCCAACTAGCATGAAACCAAGAAAATTTATTAGGATCATACCAAGATTTCATAGGATGGGTAGGGTCAAGTTCTTATGAAAGAGGCTTGGGTAGACACTTAATAAATTCAGTTGAAGATAGAGGTTTGTGAACATTATTGTTATTAGGTGAAGAGAAATGAGGATTAGTATATTTTTAAGAAGAAGGAGCTAGTTTCAAATAAGGGTTAGCAATAATAGCTTGAATATTGTGAATGGTTTCACAAGAATTGATAACACCAACATTGGTGATATTGTGGTTTTTGTTCTTTAATAAGAGATGAGGACCCATAGAAGGTTGGGGTGGCTCGAATTGATGCATTTAGAAATCTTGACATTTATCTTGGTCAATATCCTCCTCCAAGGTATGTGGAGAGAGAGTGTAGACTCGATATTTCAATTTAGGAAAGAGAACATTTATAAAGAGATGAAAAATATTATCATCCACCATGTTATGTTCACATTTGTTTAACAAAGTCTTCCATATTTTAACAAAGGCTTGAGTATTTTAATTCTCATGTTGTTTGCAGTTAATGAAATGGACCAAAGTATTTTTAGGAAGATCATTAGTTTAAAATTATTTCACTAAAGCATTTACTAAGTCCTCTAAACTAGAAATGGAATGAGCTCTAAGTTGACTGTACCAATTTAAGGCATCACCCATGAGGGTTTTGGATAGGATCTTAGTAGCAACAAAGGTGTTTAATTTAACCAAATCCTTGTAAATATTTCCAAATGCTTTGAGGTGAAGGGTAGGATAGATTGACCCATTATAAGAAATTGTAGATGTTATACCTCTTATAACAACATTGGCAATTTGAGTAGTGAGAGGTTCATTTTGTATATGTTTAATGGTTTTATTGAATAAAGGAGGTTGAGGAATGATATTTCCTTGATAATATTGAAGAGGAAGAGGGGGGAAATTTTGGTTGTGTACCCCAAGCCATTGGTTGTAGATGATATAGAAGGTTAAAAAGGTGGTTTTGCATTCTCATCATTTGATTCGTATTATTCACTTGAAATGTATTCATTTGATTGAGAGTTTGCAATAATAGTCGATGTGATTGATTAACATTAGAAGAACTAGAATTGGTTTTTTTTTGGTATTAATGGCTTGGGTACCACTATTAATGTTGATATGAGCTTCAGAAGTACTATGAGAATTTGATGCACTAGAGGAAAAATTTGCTTGTGAAGCAAAAGATGGACCATTAAATGGCTGAGGGAAAGAATCACTAGAATCGTGATTACCTTGGGTAGTAATAAATGAACTAATGGAAGGAATAAAGATGGTGGACCTTATGAGAGTCCCACTAGATGTAGAACCCACCATGTTAGTTGAAATACTAGGCATGGAGGTAGAAGAGGTTAGAGAATAAGAAGTCATGGAATAAGAAGGAATCAAAATTGAAGGAAGAGGTTGAGAATCAAATAAAGTGGTACCTCAAAATCCCATTGAGAATGTAGGAGTAGGAAAATGAGGCTCTTAGGTTTTCTTTCTAATCATGAGTTTTTAAATGGTAGAAGGATCCTTTCCTCTATGTTGGGGAAATTTGGAAATAAAGAAAAGCATTTTGGGAGTATACTCTAACTCAAGTTGATATTCTAAGAAAAGAGGATTATGCTATAAAGAGGTATGAGGAGGGGTCCTATAGGTCATTGTGTGAGTGGAAATATGAACATTACTAGAATCCAAAAGAGGATCCTTACTCTATCTATAGGAGACCCTATTAGGATTGGTAAATTTCATCATGTCTATTGACTATAGCTTAGTGTCATTATACAATATAAAGTCTATGATGAATGTAAAATAAGAGATATGAGAAAGTAAAGGTAAAAATAGGTGACTAAAACTATATAGGGTCAACTGGGTCAATCTAGTATAGAAAAAAGGACTGTAAAACTATACAGGGATAATTGGGTTGATCTAGTATAGTGTATAGAAGGTAAAAAAAGAACTGGGTTGACTGGGTTGATCTAGTAAAAAAAATAGGTAACTTAAGAAGCCTAAAAATAGATTGAAAAATGAAACAAGCTAACTTTTCAAATAATTAAAAGTAGTAAGTAATGAAAGGAAATAAATAACCAATTGGAATAATGTTGGTAAATCTAATTGAAACACACAAAACAAAATATTGTACCAATGTTATTTAATGCAAAGTTTTTCACACATATTGAGAAAAGAGAAAGAAAACAACTTGAAATTAAATATAACTAGTTGGTCAACCTTATTATTTATTAGATTATTTAAGATATGATTTTAAATGTGATTGTAAGTTGGTTATAAGTAAGGTACTAGATAGAAATCTAAAGATGGTTTCAAGTAGTTTGGACTAAAAGGGACTATAGTGGCAATGATACAGGATTGATATTTGGGTCTACCCCCTCATTTCACACATCACAATGATAATGGTGTTAGGTGCTTAGCTAAAATATATCATTAACCATCCTTTATACTTGATCAGAGCATCAAGTCAGCTTCCCCCTTGGTGGTGAAATCCAAGTAGGTTGTCCTAGGGTAGATAAATGTTAAAGTTTTTGTTTATGTTTTGTGATTTGGTTGTGGGTGAATAAAATATAAATAGTGAAACCAAGAGATAAATTTAAAATCCCCTAATTAAAATGTGAACTATTCTAATCATGCAAACAATAAGAAAAAAAAGGTGTGAGCTAATTACTAATAGATATAAGGTTAATTCCAATTTGAAACAAGGTATAGTGTTAACATTATATGCATAAAATATAGAATAGCGTTGATAGGGTCAAAATTTTACTATGTAAGTAAGGTCTAAAAATGAACTGGGTTGATAGTGTTGATCCAGTTATTTTAGATAGTACATAAAACATAAACTGGGTTGGCAGTGTCGATCTAGTTGATTGTGAAAGGGTAGTTTTAAAGACTAAAAACTATGAAAGGAAAGATAAAAAAGATATAAATAGAGAATTAGAAAGGAACCTTGGTGGTTTAGAGAAATAATGAAGAAGATTGTTGGTTTAGAACATGTAAGTATGCTTGAGAAACTAATAAATTGGGTTGACAGTATTGATCAAGCTATACAAGAACCTGTTGAAAAGTATTGAAAATGTAAGGGGTCAATTGGGTCAACCTAGTAGGTTAATTTGGATGTTTAAAAGGATCTAAACATGTACTATGTTGACTATGTTGATCTAGTTGTCTATTCTTGTAACATACGCATAGAAATAAAAATATGGGTTGACAAAATCAATCTGGTATGTCAAAATATATGATCAAAATAAAATAAATAAATGAAGGTAAAAGTGATTAAATATTGCAAGTTTTAGTTCACATTTGGTTCACCAGAATGTATGTAATCATAAATGCATCATGTCTATGAATTAATCTTAGATCAGATAAGATAGATCACACCTACACTTTCAATTGGGATATACTTGTTAAGTGGGAGCACGACCAATATGGGGATCTGCTAGACCCAATTAGGGGATCACTTCTCACAACACATCATGATATGAAGGGTTCTAAAGCCTATAGTCTAACACAATCACACAATAACCCTATTGGAGTCCTAAAGTTTAAAATATTCACTCTATTATAATAAGAAGAAATCAAAATCTAATATAATGCACACCAAAGCTTGTGGCACAAAGTGAGGGTTAGAAGCAATAAAATAAACAACTAAACTAAACATGTATTAGAATACATATACTCATGTCAATGTATATGAAATCCTAATGCATGGAGAGAAGAATAAAAATGCATTATCTATCTATTCTTACAAAGGAGAAATAAAGTTAAGAATACTTACCTTTGAAGATGAACTTGTCGAGCCTCAATCTCTCCCTTGGCAAAGGTGCTTCACAAGATATTATTGCAGTATCTAAGGATAACCAAAATAAATAAACTCTAGGATACATAACCTATCTAAACATCCAAAATAATTCTCCAAAAGACAAGATCCATATCTCTAAAGAAAGTATGGAACCCTAAGCTTTATTCCTCAAGTAGAATGGTCAATAAGTAGATGTTCACTCTCACTTCTTTGCTAATAATTATTCTCTTATGAAATGGTTAGAAATGACCTTGTATATATAGGTATATCTTACCCTAAATCCTCTTGGGAACATTGGTTGTATAGAGTGGACCCAGTTGACCTAGTGTGTTTTCAAGGATAATTCACTAGGTTTAGGCTAGGTCAGACAAAAGGATAACAAGACAAGAAAGTAAAGAATACCCCTAAATTGTATTGGATTGACCTAGTTGAACCAATACAATTGATATTCAAAAAGGATATTGAGGCAAGAAAAGTAGGAATGGAAAGAGGAAAAGACTAGAAGAGGTAGGACTGAGAAGAACAAGCTTGGGCTAAATGGTTTTAGGAGACAAGTGTATAGATGGAAAGTGTAAAAAGGGACAACAATATTATGAAGCACCGATGGTTTTCCCATCCCTTTCTCAGTTCACCCTTTAAGGAATACACTCAAAGAGATTGAGACTCGACAGGTTCTTGAAAGATACAAAATGTCAATAATCAATAAAAGTTTGAAAATATTATGTATATATAATACACAACCTTCTTATCAAAGTCATCATAGTATTTTATCAAGCACACTATATCACTAGACCTAATGTTTTGGGCAGTCGTATCATAGTTTTGTTAAACCATGTATTAAAATCTTGAACACACTCATTAGGGTTCTTCTTTATGTTTTTAAATTTAGCCAAAAGGAACCTCAGATCAATTCTATCATTGTATTGAATTTTTAAAACATTCATCATTTATTCCCATGAATCAATGCATCTACTATGAAGAGAATTAAACCATTCATGAGTGCCTTCCTCTAGCATGTGCATAAACAACTTAACGCACACATCCTCATGTTCATCCTCATAATATTCAATAATATTTTGAAAATCCCTCAAGTTTTCATCACCACTCACTACATTGTTCCTTTGGAAATTTGGAAGGTATTTCCTTACTTCATTTGAGACTTCATTAGGATAGCCTGCCATTTCATCAAAATTGATAGGCTTAAATCTAGGAACATGGAATGTAGGATGCTCATTCTCATCTTGGTCTGTATGCCTCATGAATGGTTCAATGAGAGGTTCAAGAAAAAATGGAAAAGGGATATGATGGGGTGAATGAGGTGGACTTAGTCAATCAAAATTGGGAGGGGATTTAGTTGGTTGAGAAAGAGTTGGGTAATACATAAGACTATAGGTTTCAGAGTTTCTGGGAGAGATAAGATAGTCCTCAATAATGGAGAGGTCAAAAAAGAGCTCAAGATTATCAAAATCTTGACAACCCTTAGTAGTTGAGATTTTCCCTTCAATAGGCTTCCAAACTTATCTCTTTTGTCTTTGATATAAAATTAATGGTGAGACAAGTTTCTTAGATGGGTCACCTTTGAAAGATGATCTTAGTCCTTCTAGATTTTCAAACAAGAAAATACTCATCAGTTGAAGTTTAATGAAAATATTTAAACTAGGCACTGATATTTATTTAAAATGGGTGATAAAAATTAAAGTCACCACTAGAATCACAATTATAGAATATAACAGTTAACAAACTAATAGTGATACATGTTGACAACAAACTTGATAAAGTTAATGATGAGATAGAAATCACCTTCCAACATGCAATCTTAATAATCCTTTGTAATGAACATAGTAGAAGTCAATTATCAAGCCTTAAAAAACTCTTGGCACGTCCCCAGTGGAGTGATGCGGTGTTGACAACCAAGATAATCCAAATGTAGCAAATAGGTAGAGAACATTAAAACTAAATTACTTATATCTCTCTACAAGAGTCCCCAACAACACATAAGTAACCAATATTTTAGTTTATTCCCTAGCAATGATACTAATTGAGTGTTGGTTCCTAGTTATACACCTTATACACTTGGCATTGCATACTTGATAGTGTTGACCAAATTTGACCCTGTAGGTCAAATTGGGAACCATATAGGTAAAAAATTAAATTTTTAGTAGACATTTTAGGGGTCTAATATTTTTTCATGGGGTATATTATAAGTCTTTTGATGTCATTTAATGTTATATTAGCCTTGATATTAGTCATATTAATATTTATGTCTTTTTGAGTCATTTTAGGGATAAAAATGGAGCATTCAATGAATTATATGACCTCCTTGGGATATGTGAAGGTTTCAAAGGATTATTTCATGCCCCATGTGTCCTCATATGTCTTAAGTAACTATTTATAACTAAAAAGTGGTATGTTCTTCATAAGAAAAGGTAGTTTTCTTAGAAAAATGAGAATTTAATGAGGTGTATGGAATTATATAGCCTCCTACAGCTGAGTAAGCTTGATTAGTGTCTCTTGGTCTTCCACACACTTTCCCTAGTGATCATTTTTATCACAAGATTTAATAAATGAATAAAATTGCTTCTCTCTTCTTCTACTAGGCTTGGCAAGCAATAATAACCTTTAGGTTTGTACTTAGTATGGTTAACAAGAGAGGTTTTAGGAAAAATTATCATAGGGGTGTCTTCTACACTTATTTATATTCCATTCAATGTTTGTTTGTAGAGGAATGGTGACTTGTGCTTTATGAATGATTCCTAAAAAGTTGACCTATCTAATTTGCTTGCTAATTTATTTACCCTATAGGTTTTGACTTGGTTTGGAGAATTCCATACAATATAGATATTTATATTGGTTAAAAAATATTTTTAATCCATCCTCTCATGATTTCCATGCTTATTTTCATGTTTGGAAAAGATCTCATGGACGAATTAGTTTAATTTGCATGTTGATGTTCTAGGTAGAATGGTAATCAAGTTCACTACTTATAGAAGGTTGTATTCTCTACAATGACTTCATATGAGTATGATATGGTGTTTTACATGTTTTAATGACATAAATACCACCTTAATTTCATGTTTTACCTTGAAACATCAGACCTTATCTTCTACAGTTAGTCATTCTAATCTCATAGTCAATTTTCTACTTGTTCTCAATTACAATCATGATGTTTGAGCTCTAATGATGTTTATAACTGAAAAATGGAGACTATAAAAGTTTATTTTAATTTTATTGTTGTGTTAATATTCATATTATACACACCAAGTAGCACAAAATGACCTTGATGATAGTCAATGATATATCTGTACATAGGCAATTGTGGATAAGCATACACAAGTACTTGTAGAAATGTGCAATGTTAAAAATGAGATATGAGAGCTTATCTTGAGTGTTGAAACATATTGAGGTTTAATTTAAACATCATAATAATATATTAAATGATCTATGAGGTTATATTCATTGAACATGGATCACTTCATGCTTACTGTCTGCATACTCAGTCTGCTATGGAATTACACCTACAGGTGATTGAAGAGGGAAAAATCATGTTAGAATAAAGGTTTTTAAATTGTTTTCAAGGTATTTTTGATGATAATCACCCATTTTTAGAATTGGATAATAGCCCAGGTCTATTCATGAGATCTTAATATAATGTACATAATCCATATTCTACCCACTACCTGTACACATCAGAATAACCACCTACAAGTGGTACCATAGGAAGATAAGGATCCATTTTTAAGTGGCGAGACAAGTGGTGACACCATACTTAAATTATTAGTGTGATTTTGACATGATATACCTATTTTAAAATATGGATTTAAAATTTTAAGTTGGAAACCATGTTCAAGGATTCAATGATTGTGTTTAGGGATCAAATCCCTTAAAACACAAAATAAATCACCTTGATATTTCATTGATATCTTATAATAGGGTTATCAAAGGCTTTGATGCATCTTGATGATCAAAAATTGTATTATCCATATAGGATAATAACTATTCCAAGTTTGAGGGGTAGATGACTTAAGGAAGATAGTTGTTGAAAAGCACAAAGTTACATTTTCATGCTCTAAATTCAGATAACGATCATCTACAAGTTTGAATCCCAAAGAGACTTTTCCACCCAAATTGGTAGTATTGGGCTATACTTTCACATTTGAATGGATTCAAATGGTTTAAAATAATATTTATGATCTAAATATCATCAAGAGAGAAATATATAGTTAGTATGAATATAACGCTACCTATAGACCTCCTTTTATCACAAAATGTACATGTATAGGATTTGAAGATGCAAGGTAATTCTACTACCTAAGGTTGAAAATGGAATATATGTTCATTATTGAACTATATAATCAGGTTAAAGGCATATAAAATAACATGTATGATATAAGGATCATTAAAATAGGTTATAATACTATGTTTTAAGCCTCATTTACACCTACAACACCCAACATAGTTGACCGTGTTTGACTATGAAAGGGTAGAGGGCAGAAGAGTGAGTTTATGAAGTGGATATATCCCAAGTATAGAATGAATAAGTAAAAACACCAATAATTTATCTTTTAATGTGTCTTAGAAACTTATGCAAGGTCTCCAAAGTCTAAACCATATAAGGTCATCTACATGTGTCCCTCCAAAATAGAAACACAACAAAAAATACACTAAGTCTTGACTAGAAAAGATGTATGAAAAGGTACATGGAATATTGGAATGATGATATTAAATGTGAAAAAATCCATAATTATCAAATTAGTCTCATGTAACTTTCATGATAAACGTAGAACAAAGAAAGGGGCTCTAATGATGCATCATAAAGGCTATACCCTGAACCCTACACATAGTCTACCTTATAGGAGTCTATTTTGGGTTTTGGAGAGGTTGGAGGGTCAAATTACCTAATATAGGGCTGAATTTTTGTGTCTTATGTCTCCATCACTTTTATAATCCTCTACAACATTCACCATTGTTTAAAAAAATAGGGGAGTGCCCTCTATTTTATCTCAGACAGAGGGCACTCCCTTTGCGTATAAACCTTATAGTATTTGGAAATGAGGATGCAACGTTGAAAAAAATGTTGTTTGGATATTTATAAGAGGTTTTTATAGTTTATTCACACCTAATACAACATAATAAACATCTCATAGAGGGTATAATCCTTATAGGGAGGTCTAAACCATCAAAAGTGCAAACAAGCTTATGCGACATAGTTATGCCTAGAATCCAAATAAGAGTTCACTTTCACTTATAGCTCTAAGATAGATTTATAAATAATTGTAACATGTTTTTTGGATCATGATAGAGGTTTTCAAGCTATTTGGATGTAGGGTAAGCCATGAAAAGACCACTTTTTTCTTAAATATTAGGCCTACAGGAAATGGAAGAACAAGCTCGATAGGTGAAGTTGAAGTGCTTAAATCACCTTGAAGGATATGTGTGGGGATATAATAAGTTTTTAGGTGTTGAAAAAGGTCTTAAATTTTTCATTTTTGTAATTTTTGGCAGTTCTAATGTTATGGATTTATAAACAAAGCCTAAGAGCCTAAAGCACTCAAAACCCTCACAAACCCTGGTTATAGACTCAATGAAGGAAATGGAGATGGAAAGATACTCTAATGGAATAATTTTACCATGAAATTTATTGTATATTTTATAATACTTATTCATTATCCCTACCATTAAGATGATTTGTATGGAATCTGTATGGATAGGGTACAAAATTGCTTCCTTTGACTATTTTATGTATTGTGCAAATTTTAGGGACTTTCCAAGGATAAAAACAATTTTGAGAGGAAGGTAGATACTTTTAATAACTAAATATGGTCATTTTATACTTCATAAAAAATCCTAAGTGTGCCTACCAAAGCTCTCATCTCAACCAGTCTGAGCTGGCATAGTAAACATGATAGTGAGAAGGGTGAGAACTTCAAGTGGATGGATTTTTAAGTTTTACCTAGGTAGTATAAGTAAATGGAGGGTCTTGAAAAGTGTAATTAAATTTATTTTATGTATTTACATGAGAAATTTAATCCATTTTGGAATCCAAGTGTACAAGGTGTGTGAAAGAGGAGTTTTTTTACTACAAGCTATGATGACTCACTTTCAAAAGATTCTAGATGATTATGAATCCAAAAAATGCATGGAGAAACATGTATGAAACCCTTCCCTCTCATTAAAATCATTATACATGTCCTTATTTAGTTTTTAGAAGTTAAAATAGGGATGACTGATGAAGGTAGTTTCCTAATACATAATGAGAATTCCAACGCCACATTTCAAGAGTTTCATGACTTGGGGTGACACTTGTGTTACTTGAATTTGCATGAATATTTTCACATTCCATTCTTATGCAAAATTAACTCATTTTATCATCTTAACAAGTGTCCTTATGACCTTTGGATTTATTTCTTCTCTTTTCTTTCTCAAAATCTATAAGAACTAGCCATTTTGGCCTTTATAAACTATGTTCCACCTGAGTATGGTGAAGCCCTGATCATTTGCATACCATGGACAAATAAAGACTATTGAGTTTTAATTCTTTCATAACTATTAATAGTGTGTTCACTTGGATGATTTATTTTGATTAGTGATGACTTTTTATTTCCTTAGCATTGTTATTTCATTCTCTCACTTATTTACAATTGAAATGCTTCTTCTTGTAGGTCATGTGAAGTGTTTTATTGATATGTCAAGGTTGAGTGAGTTAGTATATTCAAACATTGCCATATTAGGCATATTTTTTATTCCTCCTAACCTAAACATTCATCACAACCTCATATTGAAATATTGATGTGAGAAGATTTAGATTGAATAAGTGTATGTTTAGTTAGTCCTTTATTCTCATAAGTAACATGCAGTTAGTTAGTAGTCATAAACTAATTTGGTGTGTCACCTCCTTTAGGATACTTTACTTTTAGTTTTCTCTCCCTTTTCCCTCATAAGCATAGGTTTAGTAGTGATCTATAAGTGGTACATCAAGGGATCTATCCCTATCAAGAGATCCAACTAATTCTTAGGCTACCCATAACCTAGAGGTGTTTCAATTATGCTTCTTGGATGAGGAGAGCTGAGACAACTCATCCAAGGATGAAAATCTAAGTGATAATAGATATAAAATGGCAAGAAATAATGAAAAACCTACTAGTATGTCATTGTATCCAAGGAAATTATTGGCATCAATATTATACTGAATGTAAAAAAATGATTGAGAGGTACCTACAAAGGGTATGGTTAGTTCCATACTACTTTTGGCTCTACTTGAACCAAGGTGAGAGGACCTATAGGGTAGTTGTCTCACATGGAGAGATTTTGTGATTCAATCTCCATGAGGATTTTTGGTACAAAGAACAAATATGACCAGGGCATAACCAAGATTGCACACTTCACCTGTGAAGGGTTGTCACATGAAATACACAAATTCTCTAAGTCATAAATACGCTATTGGAGATAGATGGGAAAGTGACTACAATATTCATTCTATATAATCTTCAAAATAAAAGGGGTTGAATAAAAGATTGTAGTGCTAGAAATTAAAATATAAAATACAAAAAAAATTCAAATATGTAAGATCTTATGCATTTACAAGGAAAATAACACTTATAGTATGTAAAGGGTGTATTATTTACAGGGTAGGATAAGTTAGAATAGTTGGATAATAATAAAATGGAGGGTGGCATGCTGGTGGCTTCGAAACAGTAGGGTTTCTTTCAATATTTCATGGCAATATTCCTTAGCAAAGATGTAGAACAAACTTCAAGTGTAAGATAATGGTCAATACCAAATGATCCCTAAGAGATTTGAACATACACTGAAACTAATCTTTCAAATGTGTTTCCCTATAAAATCTATAAACCTAGGGTGCCCTAACAAGTTATTCAACAATGTGTCCTAAAGTAATGAAGAAAGAGTTTATAATCTAAATCTATGATCAAAATGGAAAATAGTAGTGAGCACAAACCCAAATGTCCAATCAGCAAATCTTTCAAAACATCT
This sequence comes from Torreya grandis, assembly GCA_037957365.1. Taxonomy (NCBI): domain Eukaryota; kingdom Viridiplantae; phylum Streptophyta; class Pinopsida; order Cupressales; family Taxaceae; genus Torreya; species Torreya grandis. The sequence continues at coordinate 901,488 of JARHVA010002564.1, forward strand.
TGTTGCACTTCATCTATAGGAAATAATAAAGAACCAAAAACATTTTCATTAACTTGAAAATAAATAGTACACACATCATTATTTCAAAATGATACCATGGGGATAAGCAAGGTGAGATTTTTATTTTGACAAGGAAGACATAAACATGCTCTCAAATCTTCATACTGGTTGTACAACTGTGACCACCTTAGCAAGGGATACAAAATCTACACACAACAATTGATCCCAATTTTTTTTTCTGTAGAACCTAGACTTGGAGAAAATGGACACCTAAAAATACTGACTGATAAGAACCAACACAATGGCCAACCAACCCCTTGAATAGAGGACAAGCCCTCTATTTATACATTTTAAATCTAGGATTGTGGGTCATAAATTTCAAAATTTCCAAACAAAATTTCATGTTTTCCAAGATGCTTCCAACTAGAAAATATCCCCTTGCCATGCCTAAAATATTCATCTATTTACAATAAAAATCATAACTCTAATAGCCTCTACAAATAATGATGAAGATATGCAACAATATCTTTGATCTCCTAATTGGAAATTTTTTCACATGAGCTAAAAGGAGAATATTCATGGTAGAGGGTTGAATAAACTTTGTCATTATGTGTAATTTATTGAGGATACTCTTGACCACTTGCTTGCATAGCTAAAACCTTCTAAATAGATACCCTTCCCATTATGCATGCCATGGAACAACCTGATCTTGTAATGATTTTTTGGGAATATTTTGGATCCAAGGCCTTTTGAATGATCTTCTTTAGAGTTGCCCACCTTGTACTTTCAAGCCTACAAATTCTTGCTCATGGAGGAACTTGGACAAGCACAATAATGAAATAATGTGAAAGACATAGGTCACTTTTAAATTTTTACTTTTGGTTCTAACTTATTTTTCACATTTTAAATTTTTGCATTTTTTATTTTGTACATCTAGATTTTTAGGGATTCTTCCATATTTGTTAATGCAAAAATGCATTAGTTTTAACTTTTAATTTACTTGGGTAAATCTTAGTCCCTCTCACAAATTTTCCAATTGTAAATTACCAAGCTATTTTCAGTGGTGAAATATTTCACTAATTATATTACACAAGGTCCTTGAATGTGTCATGCATGCCTATGTGGCATCACCATGTCACTCAGTTCACCAATATATTTGCTTTACACTAACCTTAGCATCACTTGTTTCCATATGTTGTTAAACTTCATTGAAATATCAATGATCATTTTGCATCATCAAATCTGCTCATCTGAGTAAATGCAGACCATATATCTATGTTTGGCTCATTATGATTGTGACACATGTCACTACCATGTTCAATCTAAACCCTTTAAAATTTCTATCTTGGTTTGCATCATTAGATCTATGTGCATAGACTGATGTAGACCATCAACCTTAATCAGAAAGACCAAGAACTATTGGTTGTTAGCTATCTTTGGCCTTGAGGTCATGTTGCTTGGTATCCCCATAGGCTTTCTACATCTTGCATAGTCAATATCTACCAGGCTATCACCATTTTGCCATGTGGATGCTCTTAATTTGGCCTCAGTCCTTTGACAAGTTAGCTCTCACTCATACCATTTATTTTGAAGCATGATCAAATGTGAACCATTGATCCCTTTTGCAAGGGGTCAAATGCCACTGGTTTTCCACTATGGATTAAATTTTATGTTCACATGCCCATTATTTGACATTTGTGTAACTATCAATGGCATTCACATGACTATCAAATTTTAGATCTAATGAATGATTGCCTTTTATGACTTAAATTTGGCATCTATGCACCAATCATTTGATGTCTACATGAACATATTTTACATTCATTTGACCATCAAATTTAAGCCATAAATGATAATTATCTATTAGATATTAACTTTCACATCCATGAAACTATCAAAAGATGTCCATGTGGTCATCATAATGCTAGTTCCACTTGTTGAGAGTTTGACATGTGTCCTTTTCACATTATTTTAGAGGTTAATTTTACTTTTTTGACCCCTGTATGCCATTGGATCATTTTCCTCCATGTTGACATGCACTATTTGATCATGATTTACTAGCTCAACTATGATTGGATCAAAATAAACAAAGAAAATTACCAAGTTTTGACCCTCAAGCATTTTTTTTGAGTCTTTATATTTGGCTTTTTTTATTGAAACAAATGGGTCTTTGGAAAGATTATTTTAGACATTTTTTATACAACATTCCTATCTTCAACATTTTGGTCTTTGGTAAAATTATTGTGGGCTTTTTATTCTTGGCACTTCTGCTCTCAGGCCCTTTGTTTATCGAGATAATTGTTTTGAACATTTTATCTGGGACAATTTTCTTGAAGAAAGTGAATTCTCTTGGATAGTTATCCCATATTAATTTGGACGTTGACATCTTCATCTTTGTTGAGACAGTTGTTTTAGACATATTTTGTTTGAAACAATTTCCCTAAGGAAATTGACTTTTGCACTTTTGTCTTCATCGGTACAATTGTTTTAGACATTTTGTCTAAAATAATTTCCCTGAAGAAATTGAAATTAACATTTTTTTCAAAGGAATTGGACTTGACATTTTTGCCAAAACAAATGATTTTTGTCAAAACAAATGATTTTTGTCAAGCTTTATGTGCAAGCAAAATTCTTGAAGGGTAAGCACCCTTCAAAAATTTTACTGTAGACAAAAAGTCCAAAACAAATAAGACTTTGGCCTAAAACATAAAATTTCTTCAAACTTTATGTGAACACTTTGCCTGACAGAAATAAGTCTTCAAACTTTTTTTTTAGACAAAAATCTTGAAGACCTATTTCTGTTGGGCAAAGTGTTCACGTAAAAAGTCAGAAAAAGTCTAAAGGCTTTACACATATGCTAAGTAAAGACCATTTTTACACTTAGCCAATTTTAACATGGAACTTGACCTTTGAGTGAATAGTTGAAGATATAAATTAGGATAAGGACTTAGGAATCTACACTCAACTTGGGCTAGACTTAGGAATTTATACTTGATAAGGGCCCAATTGCTTTAGTGCAACTTTGGGCACTAATAGATACTATAAATTTTGGATAATATGCCCCTTATTTAGGAAGGATACTGGGTATATGAAAGTTTGACACTTTGATCCTTGTAATTTTTATATGTCCTACATAACACTCATTAATACCAATTAAATTCACATGTTATATAAAAACAAGTGTGTTATCTACTATTCTTAAGATAAAAAACATAATAAATATATATATAAAATATACCTCAAATCATTCACAAGTTCTCATATTGGATTTTTAATGTTTTTATATTATTGCATATACATTTATTTTTTATGTTTTTTAAATTTTCATAGAAACAAAATCAATTAGTGATAATTAATGTGTCAAATTTAGAATAATTGAGAAAGATCTAAATAATTTACAGTTGTCAATGTGAAATAAGCACTAGGAGTGATTGTATGGCCATGCAAAGGGAAAATGCCCCCATTATATATGAATTGTATATTTAAAATCATGTAGGAATAGAAATAATATGTATAATACTTATTTTACATCCTTGTTTCATCAAAATTTCCACTTGTAAATTTATGACTCATGTATGAAAAATATAGCTTAGAAAAGGAAATATTTTGCATGGAAAATAATGATTTACATACTAAAACTAAGTGAGATATCTAAATATTAGAATTAATAAGGATCTATGTGATGAAAATATTATTTCTAGGTGAAAACTATCACATGACAGGATAAAACAATTAGGACAATAGTGTAAATCATTCCTATCCATAACTGGTCAATTCTATCCTTGATAGAAAATGGTAATTATTAGTGCAAACTGTAAACATAGAGAGATAAATGATATATTGTGTAAAAATTGATCACTAATTTTAAATTTTTATATTTGAAGAGTGAAAAATAATATCCAAGTGGCCAACAATTTAACAAGTTAACAAGATCTAAGGCCTTATAAAAATTGATCAATCAATCAGATGTGCAAGCAAATAAAGGAAAAATATGCGATAGTCAAAAAGATATGTACACTCAAAAAAATTATTTTGAATTATTTGAAATGTTTTTGAATTAAAATAATAATAATTGAAATCAAAACATGCTAATTGGTGATCCCATCAGTGTGATAATCATAACCATCTATGAGAAGTAGTAAATAGATGACTTTTCATGAATAATATGTTTTTTATTGAATATTAATTGAAGTAATGTTTTCCTTTTTCTACTCATGTTTTATGTTTTTTTCCTCTATTAAAATTTTAACCATTTCACTTTCAAAGGTGACATATTCATTATCTTTACTCAATGTTTCCCCCATTTTTATCATCCATTATCTTCCTAGTTTTGCATTGCATTCATTCAAGGTAGGGTCAATGTGAAATATAACAAAATATGATTTTGATTCAAGTTTGACTAGTATAAAAATGGATCCAATGCAACATTTAATCCTTGTAATAATACCCAAGTGTTTATTATCATACCCAAGATACTGGAGATGTGTCATGCTACATATATTAGCTTTGTAAAAGGATGCAATCTCAACATTGGTAAATTTATTTCCATCTATGAGAGGGTTAAGAAAAAAATAATCTATACTTAATGAATGATTTTTTATTAAGTCCTTCAAAACCTCACTTGTAACATTATATTATTTAGGTATATATTTATTTTTAAACTCTTTTATTATAAACCCTCTCTTAAGAATGCTTTCTTACTTATCTTGAATTTGATTTTGCAACTTCTCACTTACCATTTTTCATTTTTGTAGCTTTCTTCTTCATCTTGTGATTTTCGTAATCTTGTTTTCTCTAATTTTTTCTTGTGAATCTTTTATTTTTTCAAATTTGAAAATTTTAAATTTTTTTTGTTTGAAATTTCCTTTTATATTCATGTGTGTTCCTTTTGTTCCTTTTGCACTAATTATGACTTTTCCACTTGTTCTACTTGCACCCATTCCTTAGGAGATACAATAATAATGTGAGTGGGTTGATTATTTGATGTATCTATTATATGATGACCACTATCAATTATATTTTATATTTTATACTTTAAATCCAAAAAACTATTTATATGATGCCCATGTATTATATGATATGCACAATAGTATTTTGATCACTTTAGAAGATGTATAGGAGGTATTTTGATCACTTTGATTTGAAGAATTTCTCTTAGAATCTCACTTGAATTTTTATTAGCCTTTTTTCACTTTTTGAATGATTATTTGTATATGTATTTTTTTTAAGGCTCGTAATATTGATATGATGTATTGTTAGGAACATAATTTCTATATGAAGATACAAATACATGATTAACACTAGCATACTCTGGATTCTTTACATTTATGCTATTTTTTTCCTATTATGTGAATTTTAAAATGAAATACTAATTTTTTTTACAACTCTTATATTTAATTTATCATAATAAATATATTATCATTAAGGAATTCAAAAGTACAAACCCTAGGTACTTTTGATTGAACATGCATACAAGCACCATTAAGAGGATGTGTGGGAGGTAGATGGGGTTGAGGAAGGATATCTTGGTTACATTCATTTGGTGCTATAGGGCGATTCATCTTACCTCTTGAGATAGTGGTATCATAGACTTGGTTAGAGGGAAAATATCCATAAACATCTAGAGAAGGGACAATAGAATCAATGAACTAAGTCATACATGGATTTTTTTGTCTAGTATTAAGTGATTAAATCACTAATTAGTGTTGAAATAATAAGAATTAAGCAAGACTTGAGGTTATTTATGATTATGCCTTATGAAATATTTAATATATTATTTCTCTTGTTCCCATGTCATACTTGATTCTTTTTAAATTAATGTTATTTACATTTTAGCATGTTATTTTTGAAAAAATGGAAGCAATGAATGAATGAGTGTTAACCAAGTAAAAATAGTAAAACTAAGAATTATATTTTTAAGTGCCTTAAAATTTAGATTTAAGACTATAAGAGGACATAAATGGTAGATAAGGATATGATCAAATTCCACTACCACCCTTATTGGATTATCCAGTATTTTTTTAGAAACATTTAAATCAGGGCCCTATCACTTACAATAATTGGATGTAGGTTTATATGCATAGATCTGACCTAAAAGACCTAAAAGTCACTTTTAAAAGGTTAAAACCCTAATAGGGCCTGTATTTGTTTAAATAATTATAAATATAAAAATTTGGAGTGTAACTAGGCTAAGGTGACCCTAATCACCTCTATTATGACTAAATGTTGCTTATATATTCAATACTTCAAATATTGAAATAAATCCCATGTAGTTATCCTACTTAGATTACTTTTTGAAATTATGTTCTTTTAACTATAAGAAAGCATCTAGAATTGGGATGAATAAATCAATATTTTGACTTGCTTGAGGAAAATTTGAAATGATTAGAATTAAAATTGGTAAGTATATATAACTTTTGATTAGTGTAAAACAATGTAAATGTGCCTCTATATTATATTCACCAAGTGGAAGAATAAGTAACATGAGTGTGCCTTTATAGGAATCCAAAAGGGAAACCACATGCTAGGAACCCTACAAATGTAGAATATTCTAAGGGAGGGTTTAATTTAAAAATTTTACCATTGGAGTGCTTAAGATAAAAATGTCCCATAGGGACATGAAAGCCTCCCACTATTTTCCCTATTGGAAATTACATCCCAAAAGAAATTGATCTAGGTTTAGCCATACATATGATTAAGGAAATTTTTAAGTAATTAGAAAAAAAATTAGGTGACATGGAAATTTTAAAAATAAATAGGTCCTCATATGTGCTTATGATAGGGTGAAGTGTAAAAATAGGTACTAATTAAGTACACAAGTTAATTAAGGATAAAAGAGGGTAAAACTAACATGATCAAGTATTTGTAATAACATTTAGGTTACTAAAATAATGAAATAAGTCATAGTAAATTCACTCAAAATAACCATAAGCATTTTAAAATTGTTTCTCCCTAAGTGAGGTTAAACCACCTTTGCTAAAAATAAGTTACTTCTCTAAGTCAACTGGTTGATATATCAAGTAATGTAATATACATTTGAATCAAAAATATAATCTATTATAGGTTAATCATGACTTTGTTATATATTTTTAAGGTGATATAAGGGTAATAAAGGACCTCTATCAATGTTAAAATAAAATAATAAATTCTTTTCTAATTTAAAAAAATAAGATATAGATCCACTAGGCAAGTTGTAAAACAAATCTAGTGTAGGACCTTTTAAATGTCACTAGAAATCCTTTAGTAATTATAATCCATAAAATTTATGTTATACAAGGGTAGATAAAGCATGTGTAATATGGGTACATGGATATCATGTCAATCAAATAAATGAAATCTAGTAATGACAAATCCTCCTAGATAAGATTGACTAAATATTCTATGTACTACAAGTTATCCTTGTATAACATCATGATTAACCTAAGAATTGGATGTTATTTATTATGTTTTAACCTATCTTGGATTTAGTTCAAAATAATTTAAAATCTTAAATATTAATATCATTTAATACATATCATTCACTACACATATATGCATGTAAAAATAAATTATTTTTTACACTTATTTATAGAAATGACAAGAGGATAGGATACTTAACTTATTTATTATTATGTTTTGATAAATATTTATGCACAATTACCTAATACAACCTAAATAGTATTTTTGGTTGATTATCTCAAGAGACTAAATATTTAAATGTTTTAGGAAATTAAACATAATATTAAGATACGATAATCAAATATGTATATTGTCTACAAAAACTATCTTCTACATTTTTACAATTTGGTATATCATAGATCACTGTGCCTACCTATCAAGATGTTTTTTATGTAATTTAAAAGACTTGATCATGTGCACAAATTCATATTTTTATTACTTCAACTTGAAACCCTAACTCTAATTGTTTATCTTTTAAAAGGGGTTAGAAAGAGGGGTTGGATAACCCCAACCACACAACATAGAGTGGTTGAGTGTTGCCTACATACCAATACTCTGAATAGGGTTTAAACTAAACATATTTCTCCTACATATGTTTATGTTTGATCAATATTGATATGATATAATTAGACATATCATGTTGGTGTTCAACACTTGATAATATGTAACTTTGACCTTGTTTTAGGTATTAATACTTGGCATAAGGCCTATATATTTTAGGGGTTTTTAATTTTGGATGCTTTATGATGGTTTAGATACTAAAATATGGTATTATGTACTTTATAATGACAAGATCGAATTTACCACACATGACTTGAACATAAAAACATCATCTTATGCCACCATTATCTCACCCTTACATGTTATCTTATGAGTTTGACCCTTTTGTTCTACTATTACACAGCTAAAATAACCTCATTATCTATTTTAAACCTACTTAATATATATTTCATAGACATTGAAATAAATTCAATTAAATTTATCTATACACTAGTATGCATAGGCACTCATTTTTGACCACTTCCATGTCTAAATAGAATTTAGCTTGATTTCTTAAAAACTATGCAAATTAAGCCTAGAAATCACCTTAACATTCCAAATTCATCTACACATTAGATGTAAGTGCTTATAATTACACCAAGAATTACCTATTTTGGGTATTACCCTATACACAATGATAACCTCTCACAAATTCATCCCCAGTCAGCTTGTGACCAATTAAACTAATATTTTTAACCAATTAAGTGTGGTGCTTAACCTAATTATTTAAATGACCAAAAAACTAATAATAATTAACTAACCAAGTAAATCAAATTAAATTCTTAAGTGAAAAATCCATATTGAATTAATGAAAATCTAATTTCTAAAAATATATTTTAACAGATATGAGGTCATGATGTCATCATCATCTTAAAAGTCAAGAATTACAAAATATCAACATAAATGCCATAAAAATCATAAATATTGTGTTATGCCTCCATAAACACATAATCAAATCCATCATTAATTGTATTTGGACTCCTAAAAATAACCCTAGATTAACTACACTTGGGTTAGAGTTAGTTGAAAACCTATAAATATATGTGACATGACCATTATTAATAAATATTTTATATGCAAAGAAATAATTCCGAATTCTTGATAGAAAGCTTCATTTCCAACACAAGCCAAGAGCCAACATCCAAGGAATAAGAGGAGGTGATTCCCATAAATAATTGTCATCATTAAAGACCATTTGTTCATCATACTGAGCATAAGCCAATATCATGCCAACAAGCAATTCAAATAATCAAAGAAGGTAAAAGTCTTTGATTTTATCTTCTCATTGCATTTATTTTTGTTTGATACTTGATCACCCTAGTACTTAGGCTTAGAATTCTAGTTATCATTGATTGTTTTGGTTTTATCCACTAACAAGATATTTATAACAATGTCTTAGTCATCTTAAATTACATATTAGAATGATTGGTGGGAATATGCACCCCACATTCATCTTAGGAGTACTTTGGCACTCTTAAAAAATTAAAAAAAGATCATTAATTACCTTATTTTCATATTTTCCCACTAAGTTTACCATGTTTTTTATTGACTATAGATTTGTAAATTCATCCTCTACATAATCATGAATTTGAATCTTTGTTTAGAAAAAACATTGTTAAAAACCATGAAACCATCTCATAAAATTATGTAATTACCATTGTCTATACCCTCCTCTATGTATTTATGAATTTGGAGCTCTGAGTTATGAAATCATAGATGGAAAATGGAAACGGTGAAATCATACTTTTACCCTTTTTACCTATTTTATGTACATATTCAAATTTGTAGAGTTTAGCTATGAAATTATGAGAAAATCATTAAATTATTTCTCTATGTTTCTATGTTTTTATACATAGGGTTTGAAATCATGAAATTGGAAGAAATATTGGCAAAAAATTTAGACCTAACTATGAAATTGACAAGAATATTTGTCAAATCATCATGCTTATATTTTTTTCTTTCTATGTAGTTTCAGTAGTTGTGAAATAAAAAAATAGTTACAAATTTAACCAACACAGTAGAGAAATTACATGAATAGATAGTGAAATATAAAAAGATAATTGTGATATCATTATAAAGAGTATAAAAATCACTGAAGACCTAAAAATCATATTATAAAGCTTTATGTGTTTTTTTTGTTCTCTAATTTTCATTTACTTAAAAATTCATAGTTTACACTCAATTATGTAACTGTGAAATCATTTTAGAGAGCATATTTTCATGGTTTTTTGAACTAAAATTTTAGGTTTCCTTTTCCATATTAGCCTATTCAAACTTTTAAAAATTATTTACAAGTTATCTCAAGAGAGGAGAAGCCATATTACATCCCAAAAGGCCTCCATCACATTTCAAATTTTGGTATTTGAAAACAAGTTTGTTTTTCATAATTTCAATTTTATATTTCCATTTTTAGTATTGTTTAAGCTAAGTTGCATGTATGGTATCCTCTATTTATGGTGACTCATAAATGTGACTAAGATTCTTTTTTATTGTTTCCTAAATAAATATTGTGTATTCTCTCTCCTTGTTCCTAAGAACATGGATGAATCATAAATGATCACTTTCTTATTTTATTTTTGTTTGGCTTCACGAATAATAGTTCATTTCCTCCTCATAAGTTATTTAAGGGTGTGTTGATATGGATTTTCATCTACTATCATCATACCAATCCCACTTATTTGATGGTGTATACAAATTGGGTGTGCTTTTATATTGGATAGTGGCTAAACAGTTAGCTTGATAAGTCAAAAGGATCCCTGAGTCATGTGACAATCTAGACATTAGACTCTAATGAGCAAGTGATGGCTGGAGTGGTTGTGAAATGAATAAGTCCCTTTCATAACAATATATATGGTTTTAATCCAATTAATTGATAGATATATTATTGTTCCCAAGTGTTTTTAAACACTTGTGGACCATATAGAAAATCCAATTCAAAATTTTTAGAGTGATTGACCCCACTTGTTGTGAATTATCTTCCCAATGCCAAGTTTTTTTATGATTTAAGTTCCATTCCATGTAGAATTTATTTATAGATAGAGGGGGATAATAAATCAACCTTCATGTACTCTTTATTTATTGGATTAACAAATTAATTCCTCTCAAGAAATTGTATATCAATGAAAGTTTGGTGGATACTATGCACACCTTATGTCAATTATATAGATAGGAACATATGTTTATGTGCATATTATTTTGAGTCTAAAACAATTCATTCAAAAACAAAATAATTTGAAATACCAAAACACTTGATATGTACACTATTCACATTTAAAAGTGTTATGCTACCCAAATTTGGTGAGAACATTTGCCTTAGACCAAAATTGAAGAAGGAGTTTGTGCCTTAGTTTCTAAAAATATGTTGTTACACTACCAATTTTAGTCTAGGTCATTTCTCATTAAAAAATATAAGTCTTTAAAACCAAGTTTTAAATCCATATTTCAAAGTTTAGATCTAAAGATGATTGGTTTCTTTTTGAGTTTTGCCTACCTCTCTGTGTTTAGATTGTGTAACTTGGATCAATTTTTAGTTTGATTTAAAGACCTTTGCCTAGACCAAGTTCAATTTTAGACCAAGACCAAATCTTTCCTTGATTACAAGTTTATACTTAGACCAATTTTTTTCCAAGACCTAGTTACAAGTTTCATGTGCTAGTATGCCTAGAAAAAGTTTGTTTCAAAGACCTAGTTAAAGTTTCATATGCCAAGATTAGTTTTTTATGCCTAAACCAATTTTGTGCCAAGATAAAATAATCATGCCAAGATTTAATTTGTTTTCAATACCTAGTTAAAGTTTTATGTGCCAAAACCAATTTAACTTGCCTAAATCAAGTTTATTTCCAAGATCAAGTTTGTTTTCTAATTTCATCTGCCTAGACCTAGACCTAGACCTTAGTTTTTTTTTAAATTAGTTAAAATATTGTGTTACAAGATTCAAGTTTTATTAGACTATTTTCCTAGATTTAAACCAAATCTTTCCTTTTATTGACCATTTATTCCCAAAGATCTAGAGTGTTAGTGATAAATTTAGACTAAGTTCCAATTGTTAATTTTCAAGAAGAGATCATTTTAATCCAATTTTCCAAAGTTTAAAATGTTAGACCAACCATTCAAAAATAAATTCAATGTGGAATTAACCATGCCTCACTATACATATAGTAGAGCTATGTATAATCTACTTTATGAAAACATTATTACAAGTGATCCCTTTGACTATGAGCCCTAAGATGATAATGTAGTATAAAAGAAAAATCTATATCCCACATATGTGTCTCCTAACACAAGTAAAAAAAAACCTCACATAATAAATCATAAACACACCTCTTTGTCCAAGATAAGAACAAGACCCATTTACATAATATCATACCAATATGTTACCTAACATAGCAATGGTTCAATAATAACAACCATATTATGTGAATGTGCCATCTAGTGCAAGTTACAATCCATTTTTGTTTTATCATCATATTTTAGAACATAAAGATCACATTCTCATTAGAGTGGTTGAATTTGGTGTTAAGTTCCCATTTGATTTTCCACAATAAATTCTACCTTACCTAGTTAGGGACCTAATCATGCACCTCTCATCCAAAAAATTGAGTAAGCCTCTACTAATCAAAATCAATCCTTTGTACCCAAGCTTAGACAAGATCTTATTACATGTGCTAAGGTCAAATTTCTAACCAATTTATGCAAGTGCAATAGGCCTACCAAACATACCTTGACTTAGTAATAAATTTTAATGCAATGATTATTTTAAATATGTTACTTCTATAGTTGGCTCCATCAATTATGCTACAAAAAAGTTTGGTAGGCTCTTAAAATGTACATATAGATCCATTTGTTCAAACCACACCACTTGCATACATGTTTAATGTTCCACTAAATTAAGAACAAATAGTGACATCTTAGGAACCCCTCTCTAAACTATATTAGGCAACACACAGGTGTTACCTAATCCACACCAAGTACAATCTAATATGCCAAGGAATACCCCACCCAAAAATTCCCAATAGATCCCCCCTTTAAGTACATCAATTAGATCACAATAACATGGGTAAGTTACATCTACTTTGTACCAAGTGAATATTCCTTCATGGCCATCTACTTCCTCAAATGTACAATAAGGAATAAGTAATCAACCACTATTGAATACCTCACCATAGCAGGTGGTAATAAACACTCCACCTCAACAAGTTCAAACCAACATGCCACCATAAAAAATGGTTAGTCAGCCACCTCAAACATCATCTAATCAACAACACATTGTGTCCAATCAAGAAAAAATACTAAGACAACAACAAGTGCCCCATAAATAATAAGTGTCAATCCAATAATAAATACCTAACCAATAATAAGTGCCTAATGCCCAATGAATATCTACTTGTAAATAGCTACCTCAAACCCAATATATACCTTATACACAAAATATACCTAAATCATAATAATTTTCATAGAAGGCCTTCAACCAACAACACAAAATAGGGTTTAACTAGTCATCAACAAGTTCCCTTCCAATCCCATTACATGTAGTTCATTCCCCAACATCAAAATGATCCATTTAGGGAAAAATTGCATCCAAATCAAAAATACACTATCAAACCTAACTCTAATATTTACCAAAAATAAAAACCACATCAACAATATAACCCTAACCAATGAATGCATATTATTGGTTAGGAGACCAACCAAACAAACATTCCTTATTCCTCCATTGTACCCTAGTCAAGCTAATCCACCTTGGACTACCCAAACCCAATAACTACCATTCATACAATACTCATTCTTATCCTAAGAATTGTAATAGGTGAAGGATGTAATTTCAATTATTCAAATAGGGAAGCAAGTGAAGAAGTTTAAATTAAATGATATATGTTCATATCCTTTCAACATGGACTATCTTTAGATACCATTTCTTTTAGGTTTTGAGCCACCAAAGTTTAATAAATACAAAAGGAAAGGTGACCTAAAGGAATATTTGAAGGAGTTCTATGTTAATTTCCATCTAGTGGTATTTATTAATATCTATTTACTTCTCCTCTTTCCATATATTCTAACTGGACATGCCTTGGAGTGGCTACTCTAACTTAAGAAGAATGCAATGCCTAAATTTTATGAGGTCTCAGAAAAATTTATGAAATAATTCTTTTATAATATTGAACATGAGATTATTATGATGGATTTAGACCAAGATCAATAGACATGGTGAGAGATTATGAAGTTATTTGTAGCAATGGAGGGCCCTTGATATCTATTTCATGCATAATTTGTGTTGAGGTAAACATACCCCCATTTATAAAAAATGAGGACCCTTGTGTCAAATTGTGCAAATTTATACCTCAAAATTGAAAATTCACTTGATCAAAGTGTCACTAGCATGTTTTCACATTATTTGTATTTGAAGATCATCCATACCTAGTTTGGTTAGCATATTTTTATGTGATTTTGGTTTAATTGTATCTAAGTTTTCTAACATTGGATGTTTTTGTTTTAGATTATAGGATCAATGGAGTCCATTTGGAATGGACAAGAGCCTAAGCTTCATGATTTAATATTAATTTGATCTTTTACTAACCTTTGGTCTATAGAAAATCAAAATGAAGTCATATTTGAATTGTTAATGCCTTAGTCTAAATTTTGCTATGTATTGAGGGATATGATATATTAATGTATATAGGTTGATGGAGATATTGAAATGTGGCACACATCTCCCATAGTTAATTATATGGGTATAATATATTAGGATAATGGATTATCTTTTGGAATTAGTGTATTGGGTAATAGTCAACCTACATTAGGATTAGGAGGTTACACATCCATTTTTAGTTAGATAGAGGTATATATAAAGGAGATGATTATCATTTTAAAGGAAGGAATTAAGCATTGATTCTTTTATCATAAGAGGATATTGGAGGTTGTACCCTCAAAGAGACATTATGGAGTTATTCCTTCTTAAAGGAGTATTATATGGTGTTGCCCTACCTTAAGAGTATTCTGTTTCTGCATATATTGAATATTTAGACATCTTGGTCCACCAATATCCTTTGTGATGTGTTGATCTATATTATATTTTGAATTATTTATAAATATTTTAAGTGTGGATCATAACAAGTGGTATTAGAGCTTTGATTTGGGTAATTTATGTAGAGTGAAACCCTAGTTTTTTGGAATTGTCAGTATATTTCAATCCAATGCAAATTTTTGCACAATTTTTTTTATAGGATATGAAGAATATTTCAAGGAAGTCTCAATAAAAAATTGAGCCTTTATGATCAGTTTTGAGGGAGTTATTCATATTTTAGGGTTTGTACTCATTTTGTCATATCTTCTAAAATATAAGGAATTGTTTTGTGAAATTTTTATTAATGTTGTATCATAATACAAGAAAGATACGGACAAAATTTGAGATTTTTGTAATATTTTTGGAGTGATTTATTATGATTTTTTATATATTCACTCTATAGGCATAAATTTATGGAATTTTTTCACAAAATTTTTACTTAAGTTCCACTATCATCAAGTGAAGCTACAGTCAAAATTTGGGATTGTTTTAATCATTTTATAATGATTTATTGACATTTTATGGTATTTCATTAACCCTAGTTTTTTTTATGGATCATGAATTTACAAGTATTTTTTATGGGAGGATGATATTGATGATAGAGAATGGTGTCTCCTTTTTAAAGATAATAATAGCCAAACTATTTTATGGTAAACATGTTTATCTCTTTCTTTGTCTAGGCCTACACAACATTGGTTTAATCAGTTGAGCTTCATACAAAGGTATTCTTCATGGGAAGAAATGGAATATATCTACCTAAATCAATGTGATATAAAATAAAAAGAGGATGAAGAAATGGGAAAAAATAATGATAATGGGGAGAGTACATATGGTGTATAAGGAGATGTAGAGGATCTCAAAGAAGAAAAGGAAGAATTGGATGATAAGGGTATAAATAATTTGGCTCTAAATAAATTCAAGTAAATTTTTCAATTTAATGGATGCATTTAAATAAATAAGGTTGTTAAGTCTATAAACCCTATTAGAAAGTATAACTTCATCAACATGAATGTGGCCAAACATCTACATGTTCAAGTAAACAATATCAAGGAAGTTTAGGTAGATGGTAAGAATATCCGAATGTTTGAAGATTTGAAGCTCATTATGGAAAAATATGTTTTTCATTAATATTTTTATGCTTTGGATATAGATGATGTGGATATGTTTCTTGGATATCCATAGTTAGAGACTTTGGGAACAATCAATATTAATGTTTAAAATAATTTCATGAAGTTTTGGTATAAAAAAAAGGAAGGTCACTTTATAGGATATCATAGTGGGAAAGGCATCAATAACAGTCAAGGTAGATCATGAGGATGAGATTGAAACATGTGATGAAGAGCATGAGGAAGATTCAGATGACATAGATAAAGACATACTACAATCAGAAATAAACACTTCATCTACTCAAAAGGTAGAAGAAAAGGTGGATAGTGTCAAACTATTAGAAAATTTTGAGGTATATAGACACCCACATAATCATGAGAGGAAACAATCATGGTGCCAAGTAAGGGAGTGTCATAACAACACTCATTTGGATATAAAGGAAATAATATTTCCAATCACTATGGCTATGCATGGAAGCTAAATAAAAGCTACCATGGTCACGTATGGAATCATAAAAGTGTAGTGACCTATGGAACATGAAATGAATGGGGAAATCAATATGACTCTGCATGTAAAAATACATACTATGGTCATGGATGGAATCAAAGTAACACAACATAATATGGTACATGGAATCAAAAGAGGAATAATTATGCATGGACACAAAATTAGTATAATTATGATCATGAATAGAATCAAAGGAGCACAATGGAATTTAGAAACAAGATTAGAGAGTTATCACATGCCAATATCACATATGGATGGCTAGATGATTGAGATTGGATACAAGTGTGCAATGATTTAAAGCACACTCATTATTTGGTTTCTTCCTATGTTTTAGGGATGAAACATGTCAAGGAGAGAAGGAATGCTATGTATCGAGGGATATGATATATTAATGTATATGGGTTGATGGAGATGTTAACATATGGAACACATCCCCCTTAGTTAGTTATATGGGTCCAATATATTAGGATAATGGAGTAACTTGTGGAATTAGTATATTAGGTAATGTTCAGCTTATATTGGGATTAGAAGGTTACCCATCCATTGCTAGTTATATATATATATATATATATATATATATATATATATATATACACATATATATATATATATACATATATATATATATATATACATATATATATATACATATATATATACATATATATATATATATACATATATATATACATATATATATATATATATATATATATATATATATATACATACACACACACACACACACACACACACACACACACACACACACACACACACACACACACACATATATATAACAATGGATGGGTAACCTCCTAGTCCCAATATAAGCTGAACATTACCTAATATATATAAAGGAGATGATTATTAGTAAAGGAAGGAAGTAAGAATTGATTCTTCTATTGTAAGAGGATATTAGAGGTTGTCCCCTCAAAGAGACATTATGGAGTTATTCTTTCTTAAAGGAGTATTGTATGGTGTTACCCTACCTTAAGGGTATTCTATTTTTGCATATATTGAAATTTTGGACATCTTGGTCCACTAATATCTTTTGTGATGTGTTGATCTACATTATATTCTACATTATTTATGAATATTATAAGTGTGGATTAGAACAAATTTAGTCTAAGTACTTCTAAAATTGGTAGGATCTTTGATTTAAATGTTATGTGAGAACACTTTAAATATGATATGGACTTAGTTTAATTTTTATGCTAAGGCTTAATTGTGTTTATTAACATGACCAAACCTTAGTATAAAAATCCATGTTTGGCCCCTTTTATGTCTTGAAACCCCATTCATCTTATGTATTAAACATATGTTCTAGCTACATGCAAAGTCCTTTTGTTATGTTCCTAACTATCAGGTTTTATGTTTTTGGACTTGGTTTTTTTTTGGGTTTTTCCTTTGAAACTTTTGTCCCAAACAAATTGGTCTTCAGGGTTTATATTTTGGATATTATGCCTAAGTGATTCTAGGACTTATGCAGTTTAGACTTAGTTTTTTAGTTTTTTTTTTTTTTGGGAAAATTTTCAAACATTTTTTCTAACATATCTGGCTTTTGG
The DNA here is from genome assembly GCA_037957365.1 of Torreya grandis. Classification (NCBI taxonomy): domain Eukaryota; kingdom Viridiplantae; phylum Streptophyta; class Pinopsida; order Cupressales; family Taxaceae; genus Torreya; species Torreya grandis. Next base: position 919,707 of record JARHVA010002564.1, read on the forward strand.
GACTTATGTTTTAAACATTTAATTTATTTTGGACATTTTTCTTGAGACAATTTCCTCAAACTGCATAATTATTATAAACATTTTGCCTAAGACAATTTCCCTAAAGTACCTAATTATTTTGGACATTTTCTCCAAAACATTTTTATTGAAGAACATAGTTATTTTGGACATTTTCTCTAAAAAATTTCCCTGAGACAATTTCCCCAAAGTATTGAATTCTATCAAACTTTTTGTGTCGTGATCATTTTACATGATTTAAACCTAGCTTGAGACTTTAGATTAAAAGATTTATTTGTGTTTATTAATATGAATAGAAACCTTAATTTAAGATTTTATCTTAAATTTATTTTATCCTCAAGCCTAACTTAAACATTGTACTTGTATATAGGATCAATGACATGCATTTTATCGAATGAACATGATCTGATGGCACGAGATCAAACCTAGAACTAAACATAGGGTCACTTTTATTGAGACATAGACCTAGGCTTAAACATTATTCCATGTCTCTATTTATTCATGGGGTAACTTTAATGTGTTTTAAACCTATCTCAATACTTTAGATTAAAATAATTTATTTGCATGGAAATTTTAATCTAAAACTTTGGCTTAAGCTTTACATGTTCCCAAGCCCTAACTTCAATATTTCCTATTGTTTATAGGAACCAATCTCTTTTGGATTAATGGACATATTTTTAGATGATCATGGTTTCCCACCTATAATGTTATTAAAATTGGTTGTTTATGTTTTAGGATCAATGGGATCTCATTTAAGAATAAACATGCTTAGGGTTTGGTGCTTCAAATGACCAAATAGACCTTTTATTAGCCTTTAATCTAAAATTAATTAGATCTATTTTAAACCATGATTAAAACCCTAGTCTAATGTTTTGACTTAGGTCCTTTTTAATTAAACTCAAAGATGTGTGGGAATAATTATAAGTGCCATATACTTAGCCTAATTTTTACCGTAAAGATTAAGTCAAGTTTTTAAACATGGCCAAACCTTAGTTTAAAAATCTTATGCTTGGTCCCTTTATATCCCATGAATTCATGGTCCATTTTACTATGTTCTAACTTAGCCTAAGGCCTTACCCTAAATTTTCATCATATTTATTTATACAATGAAACTTGGTTAAAACCTTATGCTAAAACCTTTTATTAGTCATAGGGTCCCATTTTATTATGTTCTAAACTTAGCCTAAAATATTTATCCTAAGGTTCATGTTCTTATTTATTAACATAAATAAAATACCGTAGTCTTAATATTTTATCTTAAGACCTATGCATTTTTTGATCTTGAATTAAATATTTTTCATCTTTACAGGATCAATGGCATGCATTTGCTCAAGCAAGATTGATCTAGTGGAGTGTATCCAGTCAAAATTTCAATGATACCCCTGAGATGGTGAGAAGGTGAAAAGTGTCATGATTATATCCAAATAAAAAAGAATAACCAATGTTGGGTTATTCCATAGATCATGATCAAATGATACGTGTTCATTTAGATGTTGATTATCACATGATGCAAAGTGGACTTTGACCTTTCAACAAAGTTATGAGTAGATGTGAGATTTACACATGGAAAAAGTATAATAACCTGATAAAGCTTAGAAAGACCATAAGACTGACAAGTGGCACAATATTATGTCTTATTGTACATTAAATCCCAATCATATTTTCAAAGATCAATAGTACACATTGATTTGCACCCATATGATATAATGGTGCGACATCAACATAGACTTTTCAATGAAACTAAAAAGCCTCTCAGAGCTTCCATGTGGTACATACATGAAGCAGAGTAAACCTAGAAGTGACAAGTGGAAAAGTTATCAAGGAGTCCTAGAAAAGTAATCAAAATTGATAGTCATGTAGATTTCAAATATGTTCTCATAGACATCAAATGATGGGCATGGAGATGTCAAAATTAATTTTATAAAATAATCTTGAGGAGGTACCTAAAACTTTATGGTCATAGAGATGTCAAAGATATTCTTATAGACATCAAATGATGGGAGTACAGATGTCAAATTTAAGATATATGTTTAACATGGACATTTTAATAGGCCCAGGACCAATGACATCCAATCTTATAGATTGAGACCAATGAACCACATTGATTCATGAAGATAATAGAATGGTATGAGATAAAAGCATATCTTCAAAGGGTAACATTCATTTTTTAAACTTTAACAAGCTAAGTGCCATAAAAATTCCACATAGATGCCATGGTGATGCCACATATGCAAAAAATGACAACTCTAAAGATCTTGTGGGTCCAAAAAGGTAAAGGTATAAATGTGAAGGTCTAAATAAAATCTAAGGCATGAAGTTCATATAATATCGATAAGCTACCACTATTAAAGCTCTAAGAGGATGCACATAAAAACCTTAATTTGACCCTATATTGATCACAATCGAGCCTAATAAAGTGAATTGTCATCGAAGCAAGTAAAATTTAATCCAGAGCTAAAGAGTAATCTACTAGTGAATAATTTGATCTATCTCAGACGATGGTATCCTAAAAATTCACTTCAAGGGAAGATACAAAGATCTATTTGACCTTAGATGTAGAGGATATGATTTTTAAGGAAATGGAGTTTAATGCCATGGATTTGAACATGGGTGACAATAATTGGTCCAAGATTTTATGTACAATTGAGGAACTACCAACCATCACAAGAGAAGATGAGAAAAATGCATATGTCAAGAGGAGGTATTACGACATGGTGGTTATTCAGATGATAAGTCTCCATTTCACCAAATTAAAATTAGGGGCACTACATTACATTGATGTTATTACTCCTATCTAAAAATATTGTTAAATTGAATAAGGCATGCTAGTTCATGAATGTAGTTTTAGGATAATTGCTTACATTTCCCCTATTGTCTTCAAATACTATTATAAGTTGCCCAAACCCCAAGTAGATGTAACCACAATCAATGAATTTTCCAAAAACAATGACCTAAAGACCATCCTTACCCCTTATCTATATTCAAGAAACTAAGTATTCTTTGACTACAGTGGAAACATTCCAATCATCCAATTTAGGGATGGGATTAGGATGATTATGACATTAATGAACAATTTTTAAAGGAACCCCTCCACTACATATGTAAACAAGCTCTAGGTTCCTTTTGTGTACTTCATGGTTGAGAAGGAACTCACTCCCCCTCTAGGAGAAATGATTAACACTTGTTTGAGGAGGCAATTCTCTACAATCAAGAAGAAAACCAAAAATAATTTCTATATGATGTCTTACCTTTTAGATGCTTACTCACCATAACCAAGATCCCCACCCTAAAAGAATGGTCACCTAATGGTAAATAGACAGTCTCCTAATACTATTCAAAGTAACATATTTTCAAATACAAGGACCATACTCAATCCATCTATGATTGTGTTTACCTATCATTAGTTGAGGAAATTACAGGAAACCCAATGATGAGGGTCATCCCTTTGATCAAAAAATATGTTGAATACATTGGGGATATTTTTTTATATCTAGATTGAACCATTATTAGGATTGAAGTAGCTCTATACCAACCTCTCAGATTGCCCATTCATGTACCCAATGAATTGGTAGAGTAAGAATTAGCATATCAACTATGTAGTCATGTAGATGGCTTTTGTAAAAAAAAAGGAAGGGAATGTTCCATACCCTACCCATTACCATTGATAGGACTATATTTTATAAATAGGACAATATTGATACTACCTCTAGACATAGGACCTCCTTAAAACTATAACATGATGAATTAAGATAGTGGGACCCCCAAGGAAGATTTGTGGGACACCTAAAAGAAAAAGGGATAAACATGACCTATGAATATCAACCTAGTGCCTATGACCTAAAGTACACCAAGGTATTTTCATTTTCTAAGGTCTTAGAAAGATTGAAAAGTCACAACATCAATCCAGAGGCTAGATTGCTAAGAAATCATAAACCAAGTGATGACATATGGCATCTTAGATCAAGTTAGTACCACTTACTAGAAAGCACACCTTATAGACCTCCTCCCACTCAACCACAAAAAACAAATCCTAAGGCACCAATTTCTTAGAGACCAAAAGAAAGGAGACTTGGGGAGATAACATCAACCTCATCCTAGTTTAATGATCTAGGATCATAGGTTGCACCAATTGACATAATAGCATTGGATCCTGAGGAGGCAATGGAAGATGCCCTAAAGTCACTAGCTAGTGCCTATCAATTTGATGAAGATGAAATTTATATGGAGGAACCTCAATCCCAAATTGAGGAGGTAGAGAAGGAAAAAGGGAAGGAATTGGCTTTGGATTTAGTCGTAGTGGATATCCCAAAGAGGAAAGCTAATTTGGCATTGGTTCCAATAAAGATTAAGAGACCCAAGTTAACCTTAACTCACTCATTGAGTGAAGTCAACCTTTTTAGCAAAAAGAACCCCATCTAGGGCCTAGTCATTCCAAAATGGTTTGTATATGGTAAACTATAGAAGGTTCCTACTCTATACCATCCATGGGCCATTACTAAATTAGTCAACATCACTTCCCATGATGAGCTCAAGCCATGGATAGTTTCTCTATGAAAGGAAGAGGAATAAAGAATGATGGCTCTAGGAGAGCCAAGTGGAACATAGATTGAAACCCCTACTCCTCAAGTGACACAATAATAAATTGGCATTAAGTTTGACCCAACAATAATTGGATTGTAAATAGTCACTAAGAAGAAAGCCATGGTTGGGGGAGAAGAATTCACTTTTCAAAAAGTGGAACCATTTATTATATTGACTCCTATTAAAGGGCAGAGATTGGGTGAAAACCTTATCTTTGAGGAAAATGTGTTTGAATTGGCTCAATCACAAACATCTTAGTTGTAGGCTCCCATAAAAGGCTTGCAATATTAGAGGGAAAATTTTCAACAATAGAAGGAAAATTTAGAAAGGAAAGGTATTTTATTAGTTATTGATGTCATGATCAAGATGTTTGAAACATATTTCTATGATATGTTGAACTCCCTAAAGTTGATAAAGGTAAGACAAAATGTATTAGGCCAGTAGGATACAATATCCAAAGTTTAGTCACCCAATGGTAGAATTTAAAGGATAAAATAAAGGAATTGATCAACATCTTGGTACAGGATCAAATCTTTGGTTTCAAGACCATCAATTTATCTCACTTTAACACAACCATGGGATTGATTGTAGACAAGATCAAAGGTTTTAGTATATGGTCTAAGAGTTTGGAAAGACTCCTTTGAGATGACAAGGAGCTACTAGATAAGATACAATAATTATTGTTATACCAATAACACTTAGCCCCATGGGCCTCATAATAGATTAATAATTAAAGCATATGACCACCTTGGTCATATAGGAAGTAAGGATCAAAAACCAAGGAAAATTTGGGATAAATAACAATAGGATCATGGATATGATCCTAACAATAGAAGAAAATATTGCTAAGGAAAAGAGTATTAAGGAGGCCTTAGGGAGAAATTATAGGGACCTTGGAGACCTAGCTAATCAGGAAGATGAAATTTTCTTAGAACTAGTGGTTAATTTGAAGCTTATTGATGAGAAACATCAAAAGGTATTAAAGCTACTACAACAATAATAGGGGACTTCATCAGCACAAGGATCCCAAGGAAAATTTAGCTAAGGATATTCTTTTTTTATAATCTTTTTAATATTTTGAAAATAAAATCTTCTTTTTGTAAAGGCATGTGCAACTTGTAAGCACATTGTCTATGTGTTAGTCCACTTGGAAAAGTCTAGTGTATTATAGAACTTTTGTAGAAAGGACAACTAACCTTACACTTGTAATTTTGTAATTGGTTGGGACTGACCAATATACTTCCTTACATTCTATAAAATGAGTATTATCAATTGTAAAGGGAGAGGGATTTTTTGAGCCAAAAACTTGTGTAAACATTTGAGCAAGTAATGCAAGCAAAGAATTTTGTAAAGATTATCCATGTTTATTTTTATCATTTGTTATTATGGTTTTTCTCTCACTTTCTTGTTTCTATTTCTAGATTTTAATGGTTCTTATGAATTCTCGGTGTGTGTATTTTAAGTGCAAAGTTGTTAACTTGTGTTAATGCTAGGTTGACTAAAAGTTATTAAGTTCATTTTGTTTCCTTTACTCTTTTTTCATTTTGGCTAATGTTGTTTGCTTGAAAGGGTAAATATTTAAAGTGAACTTAATTTGTATTTGAATTTTTCTTAGTCATTAGATGTTTTCCTAATGTGTGATAAGATTTGAGCTCATGTTATTTCATGTTACACATTGGTTAAGTGCATATTTGGATGATATTTGAACTTTGTCATGATGTTTGGGATAAAGATCAACATCTCTTTTCTTCCCTACCTTTCCTTTTTCTCTTTTTTAACCAATTCATTCTATTTTAGTTGTCATTATAAATATCCATCTTATATTAGTTTTTATATTAGTTCTTTATCATAATTCATTGTTCTTAGCATATATATTTCATATTTTGCATGAATCTAGATTTGGCCACGGTGGCTCCCAACCACCAAATATTATAAATATTTTGAAAAATTCCACTTGATTTGCCTTTATTTCATCAAAAAATAATAGGATTATCATAACCTATAGCTCATGCACTGTACTCATATAATTCTAAAATGAGAAGTGTTCTTGAACACTCTGGGCACCTGTGATACATATTTAAGCATCAACAAGTGGAGTTTTGTTGGTGCTAGAAGGAGGGTTGTTAGATATTTGTAGATTTAAAGTATCTTTGCTCATTTTTGTGAATCATGTTCAAAATTTGGTGCAACCTTTAGGAAATTATGTCATTATTTATCCAATTATGTAAATATCATTGATCCTTATGGTCTTAGACCCATCTTTGTGTTTCTTTTAAATATAGATCAATGTTATTTGAAGGTATATGCTTAGTTATCATAAAAATGGATTAAGATTTGTTAATTTAATAGGTTTTAGGTTAGTAATAGTTTTTTTGATCAAATATCGGTAGATCTTTTACTAATTTTCTTTTATTTGAGCTTTAATGTGTAAATATCGATCATACTTACATATTTGGATACATCTTTGAGCTAACTTAGTTAAATATTAACATCCTTTATCATCATTTATATACATATTTACAAAATTTCCTTAATGTGAAAGTCTAATCATTATCTCTTATAAAGACAATATTGACACATAATATTTCAAATAGGATTCAGAGCTCATAAGTTAAAACTACCCATAATCTAGACAAGGTCATGTTCAAAGAATAGAGAACCTTTGCTTTTATTAGAATTTCATGGGAGAAATAGGTGGGACAAAGGTAAGTGTAGAATTTCAAAGTCTTTACTAACTTCACCAGTTTAGAGTGCTCTTGTGTTTGATCCATATCAAGGTATAGCTTGTCTAGGTGGTTCTTCAATCAATGTGCCAAATGTGGTACATGACCTTCCTCGTAATCCTAAAAAAAATTTGCCAACATTTAGTCCTAGTGGCATTATAACTATTGAGGAACACATTAAGAGTTTCAAGGTTGCATTAAGATTGTTAAATGTAGTCCATGAAGATGTAGCATGTAGACTATTTCCTTTTAATTTTAAATATGGTTCATATGAATGGTTTCTTAACCTCCCTAAAAATTACATTACTAGTTCGGTTGATTTTAACAATGTTTTCATTGACCAGTTTGGTAAAATCTTTAGTCCTTATGTCTTGTACCAATAATTCACCATAGTGAAAAAGGATGCAAATAAGCCCATAAGAGCCTTCAATATTAGGTTTCAAAAAATGTTTAATACGACCATAGCTCCTTATAGACTTGATAAGGATTTAGTCTTAGAAATATATAAGGATGCCCTAGATCCCATGACTTTTGTGTTTATAAATAAATTCATTAGCCCATGAACACATTAGTTTTATCTTATGCCAAGGTTATGATCATTAATGACCATATGCAACCCTAAGAATAATTGGAATACTCCTTTCCTAATTCCAATCCCTATTTACCCATTCTAAATGTCATTCCCAATGTTAATCAAAATGTGTCTAGCTTGAACCAACTTTCAATCTTGAACCAACTACCTTTGAGACATGCTCATCCTACTCAAAACATGGGATTATTGAATAATGTTTCCAATAGATCTCATCAATAGGATCAAAAATATTTGATGCCTAAAACTAATGCTAATACTCAAGTTTATAATTCTAAGGCCCCAAAGAATGAGAGTGATTTTATCCTTAAGATGTTTCAAAATCTTATCACTGATATACTTCAATTATAAAAGCAAGTGAGCAATACTAAAGATAGCTCTGGTAGAAATTTCTCCTTCTATAGGTTCAATAGGCCCACTAACATATTTCAAATGATATTTACCATAACAATATAAATGAGCCACCTGCTATCAAGAATGTGCCTAATATAAATCTTACTGATGTTGCTTTACTTGACTATTGTAGAGTTCATTACGCTTATAAGCATGGGTAAATAGACTATGTTGAATTTTTTAATGCTTTTGAAGCCTTCAAAGAAGAATTAGATACTTTTTAATTTATCCCTAATAGGGATTATGATGTAGGTACATCAGGATCTTTAAGGCCATCTAGATCTATTGATTCAACTCTCATGGTAGAGATATTTGAGTTTCCTTTCCAAGAGGACAATGAATATGAGGATATTCCTAAATAGATTCATGTTTTTTTATCAATTTATAAATAAGACTTATCCTTTGATAAAATAGGAGCATAAACAACCATTGACCACTTCAACTCCTCCAAATAAATATGAGATTCCTCCTAATACTACCTTAGATAATAATCTAGAACCTCCTAAGGGAAGTACTTTTAAACCCAATGTTGATACATCTAACTCTTCTAATAGTACTATGTATAACATAGTAGAGGACATGCAAAAGATCAAATCTAACATTACCTTACATGAGTTAACATAGATTACTAAATAGAGAGATCTATTGTTGGAATCTTTGTCTAAAAAATGTGGTAAGTCTCAAAATTTTGCACATGCTAATGTTTCAATACACAAAAGTAAGGTAGATGTTCCTCCTTTCCTACTTATAGTCAAAAAATTTGGTAAGAATATGCATAATTACTTTTTATATTTTGTTTCATCTACAAATATTATGCCTAAGGGTATGTGTGAACAATTAGGTTTCATTCCTATTAAATCTGATAGAGTTGTAACTCAATTAGATAAATTAAGAGTCAAAATGATTGGTGAATTATTGATTGTTTACATGCAGATTACCTCAGAGCCAAGGATCCAATATTTCATTGATATCCAATTGGTGTAAATCCCTAATGCTTAAGGGATGTTATTGAGTAGAGACTATACTAGGAGCTTGAATAGTTATATGTCAATGGATTGTTCACATATGTGGTTGCCTTGGAAAGGAGTCCCCAACTAGATCAAGATAGAAAAGGAGCCTAAAATTAAACATATGATCATTGAGTACAATGAAATAAATGATAAATTCAACATGGTTAACTTAGATCTTGGTTTTTACACTCTTGACACCATAAAGGTATGAAACTCTAAAACTTCTCATGATGTGCCTAGATTATGGAAAATTTATTTTGATGGTGTTAGATGAAAATTAGGTTCTAGATTAAGAGTAATTTTAATCAATCCCATTAGGAAAGAATACAATGCCTCTTACAAACTCCACTTCCCATGTACTAATAATTTGGCTAAGTATGAAGCACTTATCTTGGATTACAATTTACAATCAAGCATGAGGCCAAGAAACTATTAGTTTTTGGTGATTCTAAACTAGTGGTCAATCAAGGCAAGAGTATATCAATGAAAATTATCCTATCTCAAGAGATATAAATTTATATTATAATATTTAATTGAATGTTTTGGTGCTTTTAATATTATATCAATCCTTAGGGAAGAAAATAAGGTTGCTGATGAACTTGCTTTGATCGCAGCCAACCTTATGCCCAATAAAAGTTCCAAGTTTCAAAACCTTATAATTGAATTAATCCCATGTCTTTAAATAATATATAATGTCAACCACTTGCAAATATTTAGTGACAATAAAAAAATAATAGACTTAATGACTAGTTTAAGAGTGTTTAAAGGTCACATTATTGATGAATCCAGTCTCCTTGATGATGAAAACATTGAAAGCAAATTAGCTAACAAGGTCATTCAATTGAATGACAATAATATACCCAAAGGAATGATGGCCTTATAGAGACTCTTCTATACTGAAAGACTAGCTAAGGCCACTAAAACTCCCAAAGTAAGTGGGAAGGATTATAATGCAATAGATCTTGGGATTCAAGGTCAATGTTAGCTAGTTCATATTGGTACAACCTATACAAACATTGAGTCCAAAAGAGCCAAATAAACTATGACCAAATATAAATATATCATAACATGGTCCTATGATGACCTAAATATATTTGATATGAAGGTCATAACTCACACCACACCTTTAAAAGAAAACTGTAAACCTTTCAGATAAAAGTAGAGGCCTATCAACCTAGTCTTAAAACCACTAATATATAGAGAGGTCAAGAAGCTCTTAGATTCCAATATTGTGTTTCCCATTAGGCATTCCACTTGGATTTCTAAATTAGTCCTATTCCAAAATAAAAATAGTGAAATTAGACTATGCATTAATTTTAGAAACCTAAATAGAACATCTGAGAAAGATAATTACCCCTACCTTCTCTTAATCAAGTAATAAAAATTATTTTTGGTTCTACCATGATGTCATTTCTTGATGTATTTTTAGGGTATAACTATGTCCTAGTAAATCAAGAAGATGGGATGAAAATGGATTTTACTACCAATTGGGTCACCTTTACATACAAAAGAATGGCATTTGGATTGATAAATGCAGGTGCAACTTTTAAAAGGGCTATGGATCACACTTTTCAAGGTCTTGTAGGTAAGCAAATTATTATATACATGGATGATCCATATATATTTTTTAAGAAAAATGAGGATCATATTATGCACCTACAATAGGTATTTGAAAGATGCAGAAGGTATGGGATTTCTCTCAACCCAAAGAAAAGTATTTTCTATGTTACTAAGGGAAAAATATTAAGACATGTATATAATAATAATAGAGTAAATTAAATATATAATATATATCCCCCTAATATTAGGAAGGAATTAAAGTCATTTTTTAGTAAAATAAACTTTGTAAGAAAGTTTATTTCTAGTTTATAGAAATATTAAAACCTTTGAATGATATGTTGAATAAAGAGGCTAAGATCACTTGGAATGAAGATACAAATAAGTATTTCAAAGACATAAAAGAGTCAATTGGACAAGCCCATATAATGATAAGTCTAGACTTCACTAAAGATTTTTGTCTTTACTTCTTTACTTCATATCATACAATAGCTATAGTTCTAACTTAGAAAATGGATGGATGTGACCATCAGATATATTTTATGAGTAGTAACCTTAAAATGTTGAGTTAAAATACTCTTTGACTGATAAATAAGCATGAATTTTGGTCAAGGTAGTAAAAAATTTTAGGCATTATATCCTTAGGAATAAGGTGCATGCCATTCTACCATACCCTGCCACCAAGCTCATGATAAATCAAAATGAACTAAGAGAAAGGAAAGGTAAGTGGATGTATGTGATCCAATAATATAACATTTAAATGAAGACAACCAAATTGGTAAGATGTCAAGGTTTAATTTAGTTGATTGTCAATACTATCACCAAGCTAAGTGTTATGCAGGTAGAGCAACAAATTTTTAGAACTAATGATTGGTATGATCTTATTATCCATTTATTAATCAATGGTTATTATCTTTTAGGGTTAATTAAATAATTAAGGAGATATTTAAGGCTCAAGGTATCTCACTTTTTTATCAAGGATGGAGTGTTGTATAGAAAGAACTATGAAGTCATTTATTTGAGGTGTGTGTCCAAATAAGAGGCAACCAAGATTATGAGCACTTTTCACAAGAAGCTAGGAATTGGAAATCCATTAGTAATAACCATAACCCAAAAAATATTGAGTGATAGTTATTATTGCCCCACAATCTTCAAATATTCTCACAAGCATGTGAGATAATATCACTCATGTCAACTATTCAACACCAAAGATCCCAAGGCAGCCATATCATTAAAACTAGTTGTGATTGGAAAAGAAAATTCCTAATGGGAGATATACTTAATAGGGGTCATAAACCCAAACTCATCATATGGTCACAAGTATGTTCTAACTACCACTAACTAATGCATAAGATGGACTGAAGTAGTGTAGCCAATTAGTGCAAAATTAAAGAAGTGATCAAATTCTTGGAAGAAAACATATGCACTAGATTTGGAATGCCATTCTCTCTAGTCTATGATAATGGATCTAATTTTATATCCATAGAGATGATATAATTTGCATATGATAATATCATCATTCTCAAGTTCTCATCCAACCATTACCCTCAAGGTAATGGAGTATCAGAATCAATAAATAAGAACCTAGTGAAGGAAATCAATAAGTTTGTAGTAGATAAATTGAGAACTTGGCAAAATATACTTAATTATACCCTTTGGGAAGATAGAACAAGAGTCAAGTAATCCCTCAAAAAATCACCATTATTTCTATTTTATGGTTAAGAACCCATCTTCCCAATCACCCTCACGCTACCAAAATATAGGTTCATAAAAAAATACATGGAGGAGGACCAAGAATTTTTTATTTCAAGGTTTTTAGACATCATACAGATGGAGGATGCAAGAGAGGAGGCTTTTGCTAATTTTAGTAGACACCAAACCAAAATCAAGACGTGGTTTGATAAACATTCAAAAATAAAGGTGTTCATGCAAGGATACTTAGTTCTTCTTTAGGAAAAGACATTTGAGCCTAAAGGTAAACATGATAAGTTCATGCCTTTGTGGATAGGTCCTTATTAGATAGTTGAGATACTTGGAGACAACACCTTCAAGCTAAAAGACCTATAGAGAATAGTTAGAGTTAGTGTAGATAGGCTAGATTAGTTTCTTTCTATTCATTCTTTTTTGTCCCTTTTTTGTACATAAGTTTGTATATATTTGTTTTCTTTTCCTTTGTTTTCTACTTTATTGCTTTATATTTGCATTTCTGCTTTCTCTACTCTATTCCTTGCTTGTAATAAGTCCTTTTGTATATCCCTTGGCTTAAAGTTCACATAATTACTTAGGAACTTGATAGTTATAAATGTAGCTATGATTCTTAAGCGTATGTTGGCCATGGGTTTAAAATATGAGCTTGATTTTATGGTTTAGAGAAACTTGTAAGGACTAATGGATAGGTTGGTTGTTTTATAAGGCTTTAAACCTTATTTTGATCTAGGCTTGGTTTTAAGAAGGGTTGCACATATGGTGTGAAGGATTGAATTATTAGGACACAGTCATAATTGCACTTAAAAACATCTTTGCATGGGATAAAGGTTGAAACCATAGGTGATTGTCTGAAGATCAAAATTTGACCAAATCCCTAAACCTAGCTAACATGGTTTCCAACCTTTTATAGAAAGCCAAAATGATCTAATTAATACAAAAATAAGAGATTCTTAAAAAATCAAAATCTTTTTAATCAAAGGTGATTCTGGTAATCTCCACAAGGGCTATGGATGCTCGATTGGTAGTGGAGCAAGTCCATTAGTTGATCCAAAGTCATCTCTATCAAGGTTATTGATGTTTGGCTAGTAGTAGATTAACTCTCAAGCCTTCCTTAAGCTAAATAATGGTTCCTTATGAATATATAAACATGTTTTAAATCAAGGTTAATAATTAAAGTCATGAACCTAGAAGTTGTTCTCCAAATCCTATGGCAATCAATAAGTGGAATAAAAGCACATACACAACATGACTAAAACCCTATTGTTTGATATTAATTCTACATGTGCAAGGCTTATTTTAACCATGAATTAATCTCAATAATGGTACTTGATCAAATGGAATAAATATCATAATTATTAGTCTAAACTAGTGTCTCTAGATTCTAACATATTATTATGCTTCCCTAGAAGTCACCATTTGTTGAGGTCAACATACCCCCATTTCTAAAAAATAGGAATCCTTATGTCAAATTGTATAAATTTGTACCTTAAATTTTAAAATTCACTAAATCAGAGTGTTATTAGCATGTTTGCACATTATTTATATTTGAAGATCATCCACACCTAGTTTGGTTAGCATATTTATGCATGATTCTAGTTTAATCTTGTCTAAGTTTGATAATAGTGGATCTAATTATTTCAGGTTAGAGGATCAATGGAGTCTATTTGGAATGGACAAGAGCTTGGGATTCATGATTTAATATTAATTTGATCTTTTACTAACCTTTGGCCTATTAAAAATCAAATTGAAGTCACATTTGAATTGTTAACGCCTTGGTCTAAATTTAGTCTAAGTACTTCTAAAATTAGTGGGAGCTTTGATTTAAATTTTACACGAGAACACTTTAAATATGCTATGGACTTAATTTAATTTTCATGTTAATACTTAGTCATGTTTATTAACATGACTAAATCTTAGTCTAAAAATCCATGCTTGGTCCCTTTTATGTCCCAAGACCCCCTTCATCCTATTTATTAAATATGTGGTCTAAGCTACACATAAAGTCCTTTTGTTATGTTCCTAACTGTCTGGTTTTATGTTTTTGGACTTGGTTTTTTTTTGGGTTTTTCCTTTGGAAATTATGTCTCGAATGAATTGGTCTTCAAGTTTTATGTTTTAGATATTCTATCCAAGTGCTTTAAGGACTTATGCAATTTGGATTTAGTTTTTTAGGATTTTTTGCTTGGGATTTTTTTTGGACATTTTGTCCAACATATTTGGATTTTAGGACTTATGTTTTCAATGTTTCATTTCTTTCAGACATTTTTCCTAAGATAATTTCCCCAAACCACCTAATTATTGCAAACATTTTACCTGAGACAATTTCCCCAAAGTGCCTAATTCTTGTGGACATTTTCTTCATAACATTTTGCCTAAAACTCCTAAATTTTATGGGCATTTTCTACACAACATTTCCCTGAGATAATTTTCCTAAAGCATTAAATTCTATTGGAATTTTTGTGCTATGATCATTTTACATGTTTTAAACCTAGCTTGAGACTTTAGATTAAAATCTTTATTTATGTTTATTAATATGAATAAAAACCTTAATCTTTGATTTTATCTTAAATTTATTTTATCCTCAAGCCTAACTTAAACAACCCACATTTGATCAGATGAACATGATCCAATGATATAAGGTAAAACTTGGAACTAAACATAGGGTCTCTTTTATTGAGACATAGACCTAGGCTTAAACATTATGCCATGTCACTTTTTATTCAGGATTTCACTTTAATATGTTTTAAACCTAGCTCAAGACTTTAGATTAAAATAATTTATTTGTATTGAAACTTTAATCTAAGAATTTGACTTGAGATTTACATGTTCCCAATCCCTAACTTCAATATTTCTTATTGTTTGTAGGATTCAATATTGCTTGGATTAATGGACATTTTTCAAATAATCATGGTTTCCCCCCATCCAATGTTATTAAAACTGGTTGCTTATGTTGCAAGATCAATAGAATCTCATGTAGGAATGAACATGCTTAGGGTTTGGTGCTTCAAACGATCAAATAGACCTTTTATTAGCCTTCAATATAAAATTAATAAGATCTATTTTAAACCATGATTAAAACCCTAATTCAATGTTTTGACCTAGGTCCCTTCTAATTAAAATTAAAGTTATGTGGGAATAATTATAAGTGCCATAGACTTAGCCTAATTTTTACCCTAAGGCTTAAGTCATGTGTTCCAACATGACCAAACCTTAGTCTAAAATATATTATGCTTGGTCCCTTTATATCTCATGAACGTATGGTTCCTTTTACTATGTTCTAACTTAGCCTAAGGCCTTACCCTAAAGTTTCACCATATTTATTTATACAATGAAACTTAGGTTAAAACCTTATGCTAGGACCTTTTATTATTCATAGGGTACCCTTTTATTATGATCTAAACTTAGCATAAAATCTTGATCCTAAGGTTCATGTTTATGTTTATTAACATAAATAAAAGACCTTAGATCTTAAGACCTATGCATTTTTTGAGCTTGAATTAAACAATTTGCATCTTTATAGGATCAATGGCACACATTTTCTCAAGAATGATTGATTTATTAGAGCATATCAAGTCAAAATTTTAATGATGCCCTCGAGATGGTGAGAAGGTGACAAGTATCACAATTTTAGCCAAAGAATAATAAATAGTGAATGGTGGTCCATTCCACAAATCATGATCGAATGGCATGTGTTTATTTAGATGATGATGATCAGATGGTGCAAAGTGAACTTTGACCTTTCAACAAAGATATGATCTGATGTGAGATCACCAGATGGTGAAATCACATTAACCTGACATAACTTAGAAGGCCTACAAGACTGCCAAGTGACATAACCTTGGGGCATAATACACATTAAAGCCCAAGAATATTTTCAAAGATCAATGGTGTAAATTTATTCACAGCCATAAGATCCAATGGTATGAGATTAATGTAAACTTTTCAATAAATCTTAGAAGCCTCATGGAGCTGCCACATGACACATACATGAAGTAGAGTAAACCTAAAAGTGATAAGTACAAAACTCAATAAGGACTCCTAGGGAAGTAATCTAAAATTTGTGGTCACATAGATGTCAAATTATGGGCATGTAGATGTCAAAATTAATCTTAGAAAAGAATCTTAATGAGGTGCCTAAAAATTAATGATCGTGCAAATGTCAAATATGTTCCCATGTACATCAAATGATGGGTATGTAGACATCAAATTAAGATAATTTTTTAGCGTGTGCATTTCAATAGGCCCAATACCAAATGCAAATAATTGAATGGTATGAGATAAAAGCATTGTCAAAGGGTCACAGTCAATTTTTTAGCATTGACAAGCTCTAGACCATAATCAAGATTGAAGGAAATCTAGACCAACCTCTTATTAACTAAGATGGGGGTAAAAATTTATTAAGAAACCAGGCAAAGCCAATTACAAGTTTTTCTCCTGATCCACCAAATGGACCAGCTTTTGATACAAATTCAGCGGAAGGAGATTCTCCTCCGTAATTCTCCAATCTGCCCCATTCTCCGAGGCCCACTTAGCTAAGCAATCCGCAACCTCATTCCATTCCCAAGGAATGTGTTGAAAAGAAATCTCATTCAGAGATGAACTAAAAAGTTTAATATGCTGGATAATAACTTGTAAACTCCAATCAGTATTACCAGAATTGTTGTTATTTAGCAAATTAACAACAACTTGTGAATCCGATTCACAGATGACATTACGATGGCGCTCCCGACAACAGCTTTCAAACGCCTCAAGAATGGCTTCAGCTTCCATCTGGTTGTTAGTATAACAGCCTCTGTAAATGGAAAACAAAAATTTAATGTTACCAACACTGTCCCGAGCAATTCCCCCAATACCCGCAGCTCCTGGGTTCCCACGGGAAGAACCATCTGTGTTAATTTTGATGCAATCTTTGTCTGGGGGCATCTAATGCCCAGCTCTATTGACCGGTCGCGCCAACTGGCTCCTTCCCTTTGGCAGACCAGAGTGTTTCCTTCCCACGCCATCGCTGGGGACGTCAATTCCCAGGTGTCCAAGCAAATCCGCAGCAGCTTGTTCCACTTTGACTTCAAGCGCATACTTGGCCAGGCACGTTTCCTGCAGCAAAATAGCAATCTTGTTCCACAGCTGCCTAAAATCCATCCGCACTCCCCTGAAGATGCGCCTATTCCTCTCCAACCATAAATTCCAGAATATGAAGGATGGTCCCACCGCCCAAGCCGTCTGTAGCAAGGAATTTTTAAGAGGAGCCTGGCCCATTCGGGTCCAAAATTCATTAACAGAGGAGACATGTCTGCAAGGGGTTCTCCACGCGCTCCACCACAGGTACCAAACTTGTTGAGCAAACGAACACTGAAAGAACATATGGGCCACTGTCTCCTCATTGCTAAAACACAGCACACAAATAGACGGTCCCTGAAATCCTCTCCGACACAGATTATCCCAGGTGAGACATCTATTGTACGTGAGGAGCCAGAGGAAAAAATTACATTTGGGCCACGCCATTCGATTCCACACTTTCGTTCCCCATTGAAACTGCCCAAACTCTCTTGTTTGCTTAAGCAAAGTTTTGTAGCCAGCAACAACATAGTACCTCCCTGTTGAGTCCCCACTCCAGGCCAATTCATCACATCCATGCAGCGCTCCACACCTTCTATTCTTCAGGATAAGGGCTAATTCATCTCTCTCCTCCGGCGAGCCTCCAGGCGGCCAATCCGAGGAGTGTTTCCACCTGAAACCAATAGTCACTCCTATGTTATAAGGTTCTTTGTAATGCTTCACCTCACTCCACCCAGCCAGATGAAAAGAGTTCGCCATGGTTTGGAGATGCGGGTGGGACTGTAAAAGTGGGGGAAACCCATCCCATGAGTCCATCCAGAATAAGCCTTGCTTAACCAAATGCGCTCCACGCTTGAGGGTCTCCCATATCATAGACCCTCTCCCCTCAAGAGGAAATCTGGCAATATCATGAATATGAATGTCCGGAAAGTATTTGGCTGTCAGGATACATGCCCACCAGGCCGAATGATTAGTGCACCACCTCCAATAAAGCTTGGCAGCAAGAGCAATGCTAGCCACACTAGCCGAGCGAAGTCCCAGACCACCTTCCTGCTTAGGTCTACACACCATGTCCCAATTGACGAGACTCCATTTAGAAGATTACAGATTACCATTCCACAAAAATTTCCTGGACAGAGCATCATATTCTTCAAGAAAGTAGGCTGGGGCACACTGAACCATGCTCCTATATATTGGTAAAGCCTGAATAACAGATTGTAACAAAATCACCCTACCTGCAGTAGATAACCATCTATAAGTCCAGTGGCTTACCTTCTGTCTCAGCTTGTCCAGAATGTTCTGCCAAAATAGCCTAGGTTGGCATCCCACAACAATAGGAACGCCTAGATAAATCACAGGGAGGGTCTGAATCTGAAATCGAAGAATAGTAGCTATTCTTGTCTGGATAGACTCAGGAGTGTTGAAAAAGTAAATAGAAGATTTATGCTCATTGATCTGCTGTCCAGAAGCCGCCAAATACTTATCAAGAGTGGTGCGGACAGCCTTAGCTTCTTTGATCCTAGCTTCTCCAACCAAGATAGTGTCATCAACAAATTGAAGGTGGGATAAGGTGGATATTCTGCCTTCCCACTTCCATCCCTGAATAGCATTCCGAGAGACTCTGTATTTGAAGAACCTGCCCAGCCCTTCCGCCATGAGGATAAAAAAGTAAGGAGAGATTGGGTCCCCTTGCCGAAGCCCTCTAGAAGCTCCAAAAATCTCCGTTGGCGCTCCATTAACAAGAACAGAAAAGGAAGGTGTAGTGATACAGCTTAACACCCACCTAATCCAATCCTGTTTGAAACCAAAAGCAGAAAGAACCTTCTGCACCAACCTCCAGCTAACCCTGTCATAGGCTTTAGCAAGATCAAGCTTGATAAACATAGCCTTCACATGAGATCTTTTCATGGAATGAATAGCTTCCGAGGCTATCACAACTCCGTCAATAATTTGCTTACCTGCCACAAAGCCTCCTTGTTCCTCCGAAATAAGATTGGGAAGGAGCCCTTTCAGCCTTTGCGCTATGAGCTTAGTAATCACTTTGTAGACAACATTACAAAGCGCAATAGGTCTGTACATATCCAGCTTATTTGCCTGCTCCTTCTTTGGTATTAACACCAGGAAGGTAGCATTCAAAGCCCGCAACATTTCTTTGTTAGAATAGGACTCCTGTATAACACTTAATAGGTCATGCTTAATTATATCCCAGAAGTCTTGGAAAAAATCAGCAGGAAATCCATCCGGTCCAGGGGCTTTACCTCTCTTCATACTAAACAAAGCTTCCTCCACTTCAGCTATGCCAATCGGATGCAAAAGATCTTCATTCATTCTATCATCCACCAAGGATGGAATACAGGATAGCACTTCATTTTCTGTCCCTTCATCTATCAAAGTGTTACTATCAAAAAGATCGGAGAAATACCGGACAGCTTCTCTACTAATATCCTGAGAGGAGGAGAGGTGAGTTCCATCCTGAGTGATAAGAGAAGTAATAAAATTACCGTTGCGCCTCCCTTGTATGGATTTATGAAAAAAGGCCGTATTCTTATCTCCTTCCTGAAGCCAGTCAATTCTCGCCTTCTGCTTCCAGTAGATCTCCTCCCTAAGATCCCATTCCACAAGCAAAGAGGCCGCTCTAACTTCGTGGAGGCGAAGGTCTTCCGAGAGTCCAAACTCTCTTATCTGCCTGGTTATGCCGTACATCAAATGATGGGTATGTAGACATCAAATTAAGATAATTTTTTAGCGTGTGCATTTCAATAGGCCCAATACCAAATGCAAATAATTGAATGGTATGAGATAAAAGCATACTGTCAAAGGGTCACAGTCAATTTTTTAGCATTGACAAGCTCTAGACCATAATCAAGATTGAAGGAAATCTAGACCAACCTCTTATATTGTCCATTCATGTACCCAATAAATTGGTAGAGTACGAAGTATCATATCATCTATGTAATGGTGTTTATGGCTTGTGTAAAAACAAAAGGAAGGGTTGCTCCATACCATACCTATTACCATCAATAGGACTATATTTTAGCAATGGGATAATGTTGAGACTACCTCTATACATAGGACCTCTTTCAAAATACAATGTGATGAACTAAGATAGTGGGACCCCCAGGGAAGAGTTGTGGGACACCTAAAAGTAAAAGGGATAATTGTGACCTATGAACATTAGCCTGGTGCCTATGACCCAATGTACACCAAGGCCTCTTTATTTATCAAGGTCTTAGAAAGATTAAAAAGGCATAACATCAAGCCATAGGCTAGATTACTAAGACATTATAAGATAAATGATGACATATGGTAGTTTGGACCATGGCAGTACCACTTACAAGGAGGTATCACACCTTATGGACCTCCTCCCACTCAACCAAAAATAGTAGAGCCTAAGCCTAAGGCACCATTTGTTTAGAGGCCAAAATAAAGGAAACGTAGGAAGATAGAATCAACCTTAGCCCATTATAATGAGACAAGATCATCGGTTGAACCAATTAACATAATAGTATTCGATCTTGAGGAGATAATTGAAGATGCCCTAAAGTCACTAACTAGTGCCTATCGATCTGATGAAGATTAAATACAGATAGAGGAACCTCAATCTTAGAATAAGGAAATAAAGAAGGAAAAAGGGAAGGAAATGGATTTGGATTTAGTCCTAGTGGATATCCCAAATAAGAAAGCTAAGCTGGCATTAGTTCTAGTAAAGAACAAGAGACCCAATTTAACCTTCACTCACCCTTTAAGTTAAGTCAACCTTTTTAGAGAAGAGAACCCCATCCATGGTCTAGTCATTCCAAAATGGTTTGTATATGGCAAGCTATAGAAGGTTCCTAATTTTCACCATCCATGGGCCATTACTAAATTAGTCAACATCACTACCCATGATGAGCTCAAGCCATGGATAATTTATCTATGAAAGGAAGAGGAATAAAGAATGATGGCTCTAGGAGAGCCAAGTGGAACACAGATTGAAACCCCTACTCCTCAAGTGACACAATCATTAGTTGGTGTTAGGTTTGACTAAATAATATCTAGATTACAAAGAGTCACTGAGAATAAATTAATGGTTGGGGGAGAAGAATTCAGTTTTTAAAAAGGGGAACCATTTTTTGGATTGACTCTTGTTGAAGGGTAGAGATTCAGTGAAAACCCCATTTTTGAGCAAAATGTGCTTGAACTGGCTCAATCACAATCATCTTAGTTGTAGGTTGTCATCAAAGGCTTACAAAAGTAGAGGGAGAATTTGCAACAACAAAAGGATAATTTGGAAAGGCAAGTTATTTTATCAGTTCTTGATGCCGTATTCAAGATGTTTGAAATATCTTTCTATGATATGCTTAACTCCCTAAAGTCAAAAAAGGTGAGACAAAATGTATTAGACTAGTAGGATACAAAATACAAGGGTTTAGTAACCTAATGGTAGGATTTAAAGGAAAAAATAAAGGAATTGGTCAAAATCTTGGTATAAGATCAAATCCTTGGTTTCAACACCATCAGCTTAGCTCACTTGAGCCATGTGATTGATTATAGACAAGATCAAGGGTTTGATTACATGGTCTAGGAGGTTCGAAAGACACCTTAGAGATGAAAAGGAGCTATTATATAGGATATAATAATTCATTGAGACCATTATTACTAAACCAATAACACCCATCCCCATGGGCCTCATAATAGATGAAGAATTCAAGCACATGACCACCTTGGTCATGTAGGAAGTAAGGAGCAAAACCCATGGAAAATCTAGGATAGATAATAGCACGTTTATAGATATGATACTAATAGTAGAATAAAATATTATTAAGGTAAGGATTATTAAGGAGGCCTTAGGGAGAAATCATAAGGACCTTGGAGACCTAGTTGATCAGGAAGATGAGCTTTTCCTAGAACTGATGGTTAATTTGAAGCTTATTGATGACCAACATTAGAAGGTAGTAAATCTACTACAATAGCAATAGAGAACTTCATTAGTACAAGAATCCCAAGGCAAAGTTAGTTAAGGATATCCTTTATGTAGAAGCTTTGTAATATTTTGAAACTATAATATTCTTTTTGTAAAGGCATGTGCAACTTGTAAGCACATTGCCTATGGGTTAGTCCACTTGGAAAAGTCTAGTGTATTATAGAAATTTATTAGAAAGGAAAACTATCCTTACACTTGTACTTTTATAATTAGTTGGGACTGACCAACATACTTCTTTACATTCTATAAAATTAGTATTATCAATTGTAAAGGGAGAGGGGTTTTTTGAGCTAAAAATTTGTGTAAACTTTTGATAAATTAATGCAAGTGAGGAATTCTACAAAGATTGCACATGTTATTTTATATCATTTTTTATTATGGTTTCTCTCTCACTTGTACCTATTTCTAGATTTTTATGGTTGTTATGAATTCTTGGTGTGTATATTTTAAGTATAGAGTTGTTAACTTGTGCCAAAGCTAGGTTGATTGAAAGTTATTAAGCTCATTTTATTTCCTTTACTCTTCTGGCATTTGGGCTAATGTTGTTTGCTTACAGGGGTAAATCTTTAAAATGAACTTAGTTTTTATTTGCATTTTTCTCATTCCTTAGATGTTCACCTAATGTGTGATAAGATTTGAGCTCATGTTATTTCATGATGATATTTGAACTTTGTCATGATGTTTGAAATAAAGATCATCAACATCTCTTTTCTGCCCTACCTCTCTTTTTTCTCTTTTTTAACCAATTCATTCTATTTTAATTGTCATTACAAATATCCATCTTATATTAGTTCTTGATCATAATTCACTATTCCTAACATAGATATTTCATATTTTTCATAAATCTAACTTTGGCCATGGTGGCTCCTAACCACTAAATATTATAAATATCATGAAATAGTCCACTTACTTTGCCTCTATTTCATCAATAGATAACAAGATTATCACAACTTACAACTCATGTGTTGGATTCCTAGAGTTATAAAATGATAAGTGTTATTGAACACTTTGGGAACATGTGATACATATTTAGGCATCAATAATCTACTATATAAATAGTTAGTCATAGTATTTACTCATTATTTACAAAGTGATATATCTTATCACTTAGAGCTTTAGTGTGCCCACACTTTTGAGTATAGCATCAACAAATGCCTAAAAATTGTGAAATCCCTTATAAAAAAAGTGGTAATCAAGTTGTACACTCATATTTAGAGACAATACTAAGGCCTAAACTAAATCCATAAGTAGTAATAAGGCCTAAATTAGAGATAGAACTAGTATCAAGGCCAAAACTAGAATCAAAGCCCAATTAAAATACAATATCTTATGCTAGCCCAACCTAAAACTTCCAAGAACCCTAAGGTTTATAATTTTAACAAGAAAATTTTGGGTAATGGACTTACTAAATCACACCATGTCTAAATGGTGGAAACATTATCTGCTTAACTAGCTTCACACATGCAACCAATTCTAAAGATACATATACTCATGCTTCCTCCTTTACAAATAAATCAGCCAAGAAGAGTACCACCTATAAAGAAAAACTTATGTTAGGTAGGACAGCCCATTGAATATGTGTTTAGAAAACTTGTTGCCACTAATTTGATTAACCATTCCATGAGGGTGTTCCTTTCCATGAATAGTATAAAGAACACAATTTTTATGACTACCACCAAGTCAAAGGACATTACATATGTTGGTGTGTAAAATTAATGCACCTCATTAAAAAAAATTAAAATGGAGAGATAGAGTTGGATAACAAGGCCCCTAATTCTAATAAAAACCTAGGTATTTATCAAAACCTTTTTCCATATCACAATGCCAATATTAAAAATCAATAGCAGCATCAAAAACATCATTGACCACCACCACCATAACAATAACAAAAATAAGGAAAACCACAACCACAA
This sequence comes from Torreya grandis, assembly GCA_037957365.1. Taxonomy (NCBI): domain Eukaryota; kingdom Viridiplantae; phylum Streptophyta; class Pinopsida; order Cupressales; family Taxaceae; genus Torreya; species Torreya grandis. The sequence goes on from JARHVA010002564.1 coordinate 944,216, forward strand.
AATGGTAGGAGCCAAGGTCAGAATGATAACTAATGGGATTATCATGTCATTTCACAAGAATGCAATAAGGTTGTAGGACATATTATGGGCAGTCATATATCCACCATTATCATTAACCCAAGACCAACAACAAATCACCAATGACTATTACCAAATGATTCCTAACTACCTCCTTATGCCATTAATCCTCTTGTGGTCCATGTGGGTGTCCAAGCTCAATAGTACCTAAGATTTATCATCCCAGACCCTTCTTCCAATTATAGTGGTCCATTACCCAATCTATATTATGTAATTATGACTCAATAGACAAAATTTACCATTTTAGTAATGAAACTTCCTTATACCAATGAGCCTATCTAATCACCCATGCTAGTTAGAAATAATCCAATTACCTATGCCAAGGATAAATCCTATGATATTTGGAATAATTACAAAATATGCCTACATAAATATCTATTTTAGACTTTTTTCATACCTCTACTATCCATAAAAACATCCTTACCAAACTTCTAATACAATCCCAAGTACCAAACTACATTATATTGGATAAATTCCAAGCCTTGGTAGGACACTTATCTCTTGGCCAATAACTTACCTTTGACCAATGTGATATTTCATCCCTTGGTCATCTCCATAATAACTCATTATACATTGAAGTTGTCATAGCCCAACATGAGGTTAAACATTTCCTCATAGACAATAAATCAAGCTTCAACATAATGTCTCTAAGGTTAGTTAAGCATCTTAGATATATGACAACTAACCTTTATCTAGATACCATTACCATCAAGGCCTATGATAATGAGGAAATTAAATCACAAGAAAAAAATTATTTTCCATTTATCATTGGACCCTTAACCCCCAACAAACTTTTCCATGTTTTGTACTTACATTTATCATATAACTTGTTACTAGGTCAATTATGGATACATGAAATTTGGTTAATACCTTCCACATTATACCAATGTATCAAGTTCCCTCATTCAAGGATAGAGGTGACTATTACTATAGAATTACAACCATATCAATTCTATAAGAATTTAGAAGCTAAGTATAAGAGCTATAATTATTTCTTTGACCTTGACCATACACAAAATAAGGAAAATAATGTACTTATTTTATTTCTAAATTCTAATTATATCAAACTAGAATGCCTTGCTTCTAATTCATCTACACCACCTCTTGATATATCCAATCATTTTACCATCCATGACAAAAGTCTAGGAGAGTACCTCATGAATAATGCATTCCACAGCCAAAATTCCACATGACCCTAAATCATATGGAAGACATAAATCCAAGGCCATTCACATGTAATAGTGATAGAAAGGAAAGTTTAGGTCCCCAAGATCCTATTATTTTCACATCATCCATAAGCCAAGAACAAGACCCACTAGATGAATATTAATCCTATATTTATAATGATGATTTAGTTGATTGTTACCAATGTAAAAAGTATCCCATCACTAAATAGATCATAGATAATCTTGATTATGAAGGTAGAGGATTAGGTTAGAAAAAAAAATCACTCTTTATCCCATCTAAATAACCTAGGAGTGACCTCATTTATCTTATTTGTGTTCCTACACCAATGACTAGCAATGACAATGCTAATAATGACACATAATTTAATTATAATGTATATGAGGACTTAGCCAATACCAACCTATTTAATTCTCATGTCATATATACCATTACACATGTCATTTATCCTTCCCTAATTTTCCTTCATCACTCTCAACTCATCTACTATGACAACAATAATCCATAGTATCACTCGATGAGTTTAAAAATGATGAGGCCATTTGTAACTTTTTGGGCTTAAGAGACCATATTCCTCTCAAAAATCATAAACAAGGTTTTTATATCACATTGGATCCTTCTACATATTTTGGAGAGGGGGTGAACTTCCTTATCTAAAAACAAAATCAAAATCAAACATTAAGGTCCCAAGGTGAAAAGCTCTTTGTTGCACTTTTGAACCAGGGTAATAGTAAGAAAAAGGCTAGTATCTTGGTGAAGACTTATTTTATAAACCATTAAATGGGGATGTCACCCTTACTCAAAAGGAACTCAGAATGCCACCACTAATATGATCATATTTGGATCATAAATAAATGTAGAAGAATAAAATGCCTTTAAACATATTATCTAAGAGTGTCCATAAGTGTTTGTTACATGGCCTTTGATACCATTTACTTATTTTAATTCATCATGTCTAGGTGAACTTGATGAACTAGTCTAAATGAAGGACTTCTATATTTCCAATCATTTTACATCTCTACCAACTCTCCTTGAAGATGGTTCTACACTCATTATGTAGGACACTTCTAAGGTTAATATTGGAACACTAGATGATCCAAAGTGGATAAAATTAGGTGCATATCTCACTAAGGAAGAACATGAAGAGCTTGCACTCTCCTTAGGGAGTTCATTGATATTTTTGCATGGGTATATTTTGATATGCCAAGTATGGATCCTTAATTCATTATACATCATCTTGTCATACATCTTCATACCAAACCAATTAATTAGAAGCTAAGGAAAATGCATCCTCATATTTTCATATTAATCAAGAAAAAACTAGAAAAACTCCTAATTAGGATGAATTCATCCCATTGACTATTTAGAGTGTATATCTAATATTGTGCTAATTAGTAAGAATCCAAAAGGTATTAGATTATGTACCAAATTTTGCAACATCAATAAGGCCTATCCAAAGGATGACTTTCCTCTACCAAATATTGACATGATTATTAACTCTAAAATTGGGTATAAGATGCTTTCTTTCATGGATGGTTTTTCAAGATACAATTAGATCAAGATTACACTAGAATACCAACACAAGACAACATTCACCACTCTTTGGGGAATGTTTTGTTATCAGGTAATGCCTTTTGGCCTAAAAAATGTAGGTGTTACATACCATTAAACCATGACCATTATTTTCCATGATATGATGCATGATATTATTTTATATTATATTAATGATATCCTAGGAAAATCTAAGACTAGATCAGGGCATCCAAAGGTGTTACACATAATATTTGAATGCATCCATGAGTAAAAAGTAAGGCTTAACCTTAAAAAGTGCATCTTTGGCATCACTTCAAGAAAATTTATAGGATTTATTGTATCTCATATCTAAATTGGAGTCAATCCAACCAAGGTTAAGGCCATTATTGAGATGCCATCACCATCTAATTTTAAGCAGCTCTATAATTTATAGGGCAAGATATAATCCATCAGGTACTTCATTTATATATTGGTCGATAAATTACATCTATTTATCCACTTAATAAAGAATATAAAAACCTTTTCATGGATTATAACTACTAAAACTCCTTTTAACACTTGAAATAATACCTGACCAATCCACCTATTTGATTACCACCTATGCGAGAAAAGCCATTATTACTCTACCTATCTACTATTGAAAAATACTTGGGGGTAATTTTAGCCTAGCATGATGAGCAAGGAAAAGAATATGTTGTATACTATAATATCCATATATTCGTCATGTATGGACATAAATATACACCAATAGATAAATTTTATTTAGCCATGTTCTTCATAGCTCAGAAGTTATGTCACTACATGATTAATAATAAGACCATCATCATAACCAAAGTAGACTACTCAAGTATCTACTATCAAAAATATATTTATAAGGCTACATGGATAAATATATCATGATTTTAAGTGAGTTTGGGATTGATTATGTTAATCAAAAGTCCATCAAGGGACAAGTACTTATAGACCAACTTGCCAAATTTCCCCTTTCCAACACTCAGTCACTCAACTTTGGGTTTCTAGATGAGTCCATCATGACCTTAGTAAAAGCATCTCCTAAAGAGTAATAGTGGAAAATTTATTTTAATGGTTCCTTCACATCTCATGGATTAGGAGAAGGACTTTTGGTATCACACCTCAAGGGTATATCATTCCCAAATCTTTTTGTATCAACTTTCCTTGTACCAATAACATGGTAGAATATGAATCACTCATTGCATGGATCCATCTATTGGTATAATTTAATATTTATCATATTATGGTTTATGGTGATTCTTAACTTATCATCAATAAGGTTACAAATTGATTCTAGACAAAGGATGAGAAAATTGTATCATATAAAGACATGGTAGACATCCTCAAACAATAAATTGCCCATCTTTGATTTGATAAAATACCTCAAGCCAACAAAAAAACAATAGATTCCATTTCCATAATTTGTTCTATGATCCAAATAATATATAAGTCTAGATATTATCAGTTCCTTGTTGAAAATATTCTCACACCAGCCAACAAACCTTTGACTATCATAATGATTTATGATATTGTTGATCTTAGTTCTAATTAGTACACTGAACTATATAATTACCTTCATGACCAAACTATTCCACCTAATTTATCTCAAAAAAGTCAAAAAACATTTATCCACCAAGCCTCTTATTATACATTACTTAGACCTACACTCTATCATAGAAGATTTGATTGAACTCTGCTTTGATATTTATCCTCAACATAATTTGGATTAGCATTGAGGAAAGATCATGAAGGGGTTTATGGGGCCCACACTAATGGAGTTATCCTTACCAATAATTTATTGTGCGCTATTTATTATTAGACAACCATGGAACTTGACACTATTGCATATGTTAAGAGGTGTGTAAAATGTCAAAAGCATCCAATATGATATATGCTCTAGCTCAAACACTCAAACCACTAACCATGCCATGATTTTTTTTAATGTGAGGACTCTACCTCATAGGAAATACTGACCCCACCTCCTAATATGGACATAAACATATCCTTATCACCATAGATTACTTCACTAAGTGGGTGGAAGCCATTCCCCTATATTACATTGTAGGAAAACAAATATCCAAATTCATTTTTAAACATCTCATTCATTACTATGGTATCCCCTCTAAAATTATATATGATAATGGTGGTTCATTAAAGAATAAGGATGTCAAATCCCTTTATGCCAAATATAATATTACCCAACACTTTTCCACTCCATATTACCCACAAGGTAATGGTTAAGTAGAGGCATATAAAAAAACCATTATCAGGATCCTCAAGAATATTTTTAATGATGTTAGTTATGATTGGTACTTGAAACTCTTTCACACCATCTCAAATTACCAAACCAATTTCTACACTCCAATAGGAGCCACACCTTATTCCCTATTTTATGGTATTGGGGTTATTCTTCATGTCAAGGTCGCATTGCCTTCTCTATGCATTTTGATGAAGTATATCCTTAATGATGAGGATTATAGAGTAAATTTCTTGCAAGAGTTATAATTATTGGATAAAAAATGCATGAGGCCTTGAATATCCTTTAATCATACCAAAACTAACTGTGTGGTCAATACAATAAGCATATTTAATATAAAGAATTCTAGTTTGGTTATCTTGTACTTATAAAAAAAAAAAAAAAAACAATATTGATCATAATAAAATGGAAAGTTTAAACCTAAATGGTTAGGGCCTTATATCATTACCTCTAACTATGGTTCTAGAGCATACAAGTTGGCTATGCTAGAAGGAGATGATATTGATGAACCAATTAACATAATCCAACTCAAACACTTTTTTATTTAAGTGACCTAGGGTATTATATATGGAGATAATTTAATTTATGTTTTGACTATACCTTAGATAATATACCATCCCATATTCCTTTCCCACCATACCTATCCCATTTTCCACATCTTCTAGTTTCCTGTCCCTCTTTTGACCTGGGTTATGATCCATTAGTATTTTAGATAGTGTTAGTGGTTGAGTTCACATGCAGATTTAATGGGTGATTTAGACTTGGGAACTATCTAATTCATTAATTAAACTAGTTATATCATTTATCATTATGATAATGTGCTTGGAAATTGCATCCTTCACTTTTTAATATCCTATACCATTATAACTTAACATATTGTTATACTTGTGACATTTGCCTATTCAAAAGCTTACTAATATTTATTTGGATTCCTCATTGTAGGGTGAACTATAGTGGATTGAGGTCCATTTGTACCATGTAGGTAGAACTCAGTGTTTTCTAAGGTCAACTCAATTACCCATATTCTAAGGCTCTCACCTTTTTACAAGTAAACTTTTCCAACAATCTCACCATTTTACAAATAATTAATCTACATTCTCATCATTTTGTGAGCTAACCCATTTGGTATATCATAATAATCCATTGATTTGAGATGCCTAAAGACCCCCAAAACATGTAAATATACCAAAAAACTTCTAAACATACTTCAAATATTAGGCCATTTAACTTGTATTACTATTACTCAAGATGTGCATCTACTAGTCAACATGTATAATTGAAGCTGTCACATGGGTCACTTCATGACCATTTCCATTTGCCTTTACCACTTCTATATTGTGTTCTCTCCCATTTTTGGTAAACTATAGTGTCTTGAGGTCCATTTTGACTATGCAAGTAGTGTTCAATGTTTTTTAGGTCAACTCATCCACCTTATTCTAATACTCTCACCATTTTGAGAGTCGTATCTTTTTTCTAAGCATTAGATGTAGTGAACACTATGAATTATCAACCTTTTTCATTTGTTAATAATTTTCCTTTTATCTTTTAGTTTGTTTTTAGGCTAAACCATGCTCTCTTATTTTCATGAGATCCTATGCCTGATGTTCTCATAATCGTGAGTACCACCCCTTTTAATTAATTATATCTCCATTTTGTGAGCCCATTCCTATTTTCCTCTACAATAAATATCTTTAATTGTCATTAGTTTTCATTTCTTCCCAATTCTTGGGAGAACTAAATTTGGTCTAAATTTTATGTTGAAACTGATGTTCATGGGACTGTATAGGCCATGTCCACTTTCCTAGCACATTTGGAGTTAGCTAGGCCACACCTTATTCTTATATTCACCCTTATCATGTCATCATACATGTGGTATTATGTCCTATATCCTACGAAAAACCTTTTGCTAAACATAACACTTATATTACACATGCACGAATGGTTTTGGTAAGTAGTTAGTTCATTAATTTTATGTATTCTATTTATTTATTTCATCTATATTATATTTTTTTTTAATTTTATATGGCTTAGAGTAGTTGTTTCTTCATCTTCCTTAGATTAATTTCTTTATTACTTTATGTTTGTTTATTTTATGTGTTGTGTGTCTAAGGACAATTAGTTTATAGTTGAGTCTTACTAATTGGGCTTGTGTTGTTTTCTTTTTTAATTTAGATTGTGTTTTTTTTCCTCCCTTCCCTTTGGTTTCCATAGGTTTAATACATTATTTTTACACTTGATTCTTGATTTTTTATATATTGTACATAATTTGTGAGTATTTATATTCACTCTGACACTTAGTTTATTACATTATATTTTCACTTGGGATTTGATTGATCATATATCACACCTAAGTTGATTATATTTACATTTAAAATTAAGTTTTCCCATGCATACAACACACTTTTTTTATTATGGTTTGTTTATAACTATGATGCATAATGTCACATGCTATATCAAGAATCAGGCCAAACGATCTATTAAGTAATGGTGTTAGTGATATTTCCTCTTGTTCCCAATAAACCTACCCAAACACATATTAATTACATCACTAATGAATATTAATCACCACTAGTTAGGAAATGCATTTATGCACTAGCAGATACCCCAAATTCATACATGTCTTTTGTGTTAACTCATTGTTAATCTATATTATAGGTTCATTGTGTGAACTCCATTTGCTAATTTTACATAATGGGGAAAATTATTCATGCCAATCACTAATAATAACCACCCTACTAGGGTAAAATTTAATTATATCATGCTTGCATCTATCCTACTGAGGAAAAATCACTATGCCAAAGATTAAAACTACCTTGTTAGGGTAAATCCTTATTTTGACCATTATACTATGCCATTTTCCTCTTTTTAAGTGCCTATTCGATGACACTATTTATCACTCACTCCATCGAGGGGGCATCCATTCCTCATTAAATACCCTCTAGGGGATCATCTCATGATTATTAGATCATAACAACCTACAATCATCAACACATCACTTTTCAAAACATTAAAATTTTAAACATGACATCTTTTACATTATTTGATAAAGCATTAATGTGCCTATGTCTTTCAACATCTACTCAAACAAGGGGAAAATGTAGACACCCCTTCTATGTCTAAATGAACTTCATACTGATTTCTATCAAACTATGCAAATTAAGCTTAGACATCACCTGAACATCCCAATATCATCCACACATTAGACATAAGTGCCTAGAATTGCATCAAAGATTATAAATTTGGGCTATTAACCTGTATGAAATAATAACCTCTTGTGGATTCATCCCCAGTTAGCTTTTGACCAAGAAAACTGACATTTTCAACCAATTAAGTGGGGCACCTAACCCAATTCTTGAAATGAGCAAAACACTAAGTAGAATTAATTAAGCAAACAAATCAAATTAAATATTTAAATTAAAAATACATGTTGAATTAATGAAAATAGAATTTATAAAAAGGAATTTTCAACAAATATGATGCCATGATCCTCAAAGTCAAGAATTACAAAATATCAACATAAATCTCATAAAAACCAATAATGTTGATCCATGCCTCCATAAATGCATTATTAAATCCATCATTAATTGCATTTGGACTCCTAAAACTAACCCTAGCCTAACTACACTTGGGTTAGAGTTAGTTTAAACTCTATAAATACAAGTGCCATGACCATTCTTAAAAAAGTTTTTTATGTGTAAATAAATAATGCCAAATTCTTGCTAGAAAGCTTCATTTCCAACACAAGACAAGGACCAACTTCCAAGGGGACAAGAGGATGTGATTCCCACAAATAATTAACATCGTCAAAGACCATTTTTTTACCATATTGAGTGCAATCCACTCTCATGCCAAAAATTAATTAAAATCATCAAAGAAGGTAAATTTGTTTGATTTTGTCTTATCATTACATTTATTTTTATTTAATACTTGATAAACTTAGTACTTAGGATTATAATCCTAGTTATCATTGATTATTTTGGTTTTATCCAGTAACAAGATATTTCTAATATCATCTTTGTAATCCTACATTACAGTATGTTTCATCAATATCACCTATTGATACTGACTTGATCTAGTAAATATCAACCCTCTCCTAGAATGGATACTTTTTAAAAAGCAAATACTTCCTTAGTGTTGGCCCATATACCTATCAAATTAGTGGTATGATAAATTACCCAAATTGACTCATATATATACAAATTAATATCTCATTTGAAAAAGGACTTGTCACTTATTTGCTACAAATCTAGGCACTATTATAGATTGAGAAAATCAAACTTATTCTTCCCAAATTATGAATATATCACTAGGAAAAGTCACAATAAAATTTTTAAGAGTACCAAATCTAAGTCAAATCAATAATTTTTAAGTATCAAATTTAAACCATTAGTTCATATATATAGTGAAAGATCATGATTTCATAATCACACTAGGTGGGAGAACTATGTGTGAATTTGTTTCCCTCTTTAGAGTATCAAATACACATTTATTGGTCAATTATTAAATTGGGGTGATTAGGGTTAGCTCATTCCATTACACTTTCCTAATTTTTTAAATTCTCTATCCCTAAAAATAACACCTAGGGTTTTAAGGTGAAGGAGAATAATTTATTTTGTTGTGTGGATAATTATGTCTTGAAATTCCATATATAGATCTTTCAGAGTCAGGTGAATGTTATTTTATGGTTAAAATACCTCATTTATATGCAAGTCATTGTTGACCAACATAGGTAAATATAAATATTTGATATTAAACCAAATCTAATATAACTAACCCTACATAGACATAAACATAGTTATTGAACTAGGTGAATCACATGCCTACTTTAGTCTTTCTTCTAGTTTAAGAATACAATCACAGTTAGATAGTCAACCATAAAATATGAATACTCAGGCCTTTTTTGTACTTATTATATTTAGTGTATGTATTTATTCAATTCATTGTAATTAGTTTCAATATTTTACATTCATATGTGTGCTTTAATGACATATTTATTAATTTGAATTATAATACTATTTTTTATTCTATTTATCATACCCAAAATTCACATGAATAAAATACACAAAAACATGGTAATTTTATTTTTGATAATTTATAATGAACATTATACATAACTAAATTTATTATTGGTTATCCATATTCATGCCATGATATGCATATTGATTCCAAACAAAATCACATTCCTAAATAATATGGATGGTAATGTGCAAGTGGATGTATGGTCTCTATGCAACCATGCCAACCCTCCTTGATCTAATTGACTTATGAATCCATATCCCAAAGCTATACAATGTGTTGGTTAATAGATTTGTCCTGTTCTAAAAAAAATGTTTTGTTCTGACTCTATAACCCTTTCTTTGAGAACAAATGAGTTAAACAACAAATGAGAACTATCAGGGATAATTCCTCTCTGAATTAAGGTACATCTTCCTTTAAAATTTTTAATGAATTCAAAATAATTTAATCATTCATACACACTTTTAACCAGAAAGCATTTTTAAGGCAAACTAACATTCATACATCACCATGTTATGAATGTGGTATCTTTTTTTCATATAACATTATTTAGTGATAGAACACATAGATTCTATCCTCAAAAATAATCAGACATATAAATATGTATATTATTGAACCAACAAAAGATAAAAAACATATGATGAGTAATCCAATGAAAGAATAATTACCACTTGAAAGGAGAGCTCACACAAAAACTTGATTTTAAATACTTAAACACACAGATTTAAGTATGCAACAATTATTTCTTATTTTCACTCACAGATAAAAATTCTCCAAACAATCATCACATATATTGTAAAATAAATAACGTTAGCTTTAAAATTATCTTATCTTATTCTTTTCTATCTTCTATCCTAGTTTTTAACAACTAAAAACATATATAGAGTTACCCTAATTAACTATTCTTTTAAACCCATAGTTAAAACAAACTCTGACCTATATGGGATTTAGTTTCATACAAGATCATTAAAGACAATTTTTTTAAACATGATTTCAACTGAATAACTAAATAAAGAGATTGCATAAGCAAGATCAAGACTGGGGCAATGCATTGGAATCTTTAGATTTACTTTTTTTGCTAAGGAGACACATTGCGCCTTCCATTCCTGATGTGCAGTAATAAATTCCTAGATTTTCAAGAATTTGGGGATGCCAATGTGTTTAACCCATGATTTTCAACCATCTTTCTCTCTTTGAATTTTCACCACTTTTTTGTGTGTTCCAAGATTGCAACAATACAGAGGTGAAGAAGTGATTCTTCTTTTGAAATCTACAAGAAATCCTCAATTAATAGGTTGTCATTCTTTTTAACAAAACTGATCTCTCTAAAGGATTAAAAAATAGTATTGATATCCTTTTCTAGCTCCCCATCATATTTTATATATTTCACATTAATACATTGTAAGTAATGCTATAAGGATAGAGTGAACTTAGTTATTTCTTTGATCATTTTTTTAAATTCAATTCATCCTTGTCTAGATACTAAGTTTCTCCATTTGATATTTCTCTTGTTTACATATAACATATTAACATTCAGACTTGTCAAATTTTTATCTAGTAAAAACTTCATTACCCCATACTTCTAAACATCACCAATTTGATTTATCACATTCATCCATTTTCCTTCCTCTTTTTCCCATGAAGCATTCTATGTTTTCAAATCTTCGATGACATCCATAGTCCTATCATATATATTCTTCAATTCCTTAATATATTCCATACCCTTCTAGATAATTCCATCCAACCAATCATCAAACACCTTAGTCACCATTTTATTTGTATGTATCTGATCTAGCATTTTCTAGTTGACCAAAGGTTTTGGGTTAAAAGACAGAGGTAGTTAGGAAACATGTTGTGGATTTGGATTATGAATGGCATTGATATAATCTACCATTGATTGTAAGGTCTATTTTAACTACCTCTTATCTTTTTCATCCTTCTAGGTATGGTTGACTATCCTTTTGGTAGATTCTTCAGATGGTGAACATCTATGGCACGTGATGTAGTCCCAAAATCTTTTTTTTATTATGAAATTTTGAATTTTGGGATCTTGAACTTCCTTATCAGTTGTCAACTGTGTTATTTCTGCACTCTAGTTCCCTATATTAGGGTCAATGTCCACCCTGGATGTTGTTTTTAGCTTCTTGGATTTAGGAATATTTCCTAGACACTTGCTAACCATGTCCTCCAATGGCAATGAAAATACAACTATTTTTATTTTATCATTGATTAAACTTTCCAACCATTTGGATGTAAGGACTTGAACTTCCTTGATAGGATTCAATTATTTAGAAGGCACATTTGATATCACCATTAGATCTGTAAAATTTGAAGCAACCTCTATTTGTTGATTTTCACTAATCTCCTCTGCCATTGGCAGATCAAACCCTTTATCACTTGTTGCCTCTCCTAAATCCTCTTCAGAGTTTAAGTCTGTAACTATTCTTTTATAAATCTCCTATTTCTTCTTACTTTTAGTCTTTAGTATGGTATTATGAGGAGGTAGAATAGTTGCAAGGGTTTTCTTGGACTTTTTAATAACAGGCCCCTTTCCAATTTTTGGCTTGAGAGTACCTACATCATAAATAGTAATAAGCTGATTTGAAGAGCTTATTAGAGATGGTGATTCATCAATTGGTGCACATTAGTGGGAATCTTCATTTTAAACTTCTTTCAGTCTACAACCCTTTAACCATTTCTCAACTCTCCTTATCACTGGGAGAGTTTTGACTTTAATCTGATCCTCTTCATCTTTATTCCAATCAACTTCTAGAATAGGTAGTTATTTTACTTATTCAAAATGAGGATCAACCACCTGTTCTTCATCATCAATTATTCTAGAGATATTCATACTCAGATTGAGTGTAACTATTTTCCCTAAGGAGAACCTACACCAAAGCTTTCTTCTAACTTCAAATTCATCTAGACAATCCTCCCAATAGTCTTCAATTTCGGGAATGTGTGAAAATCCTATTCTAAAATCTAGATTATCTCTAGAAAAACCTTTGCTTTCAAACTAGGGTCTAGCATTATAGTACTAAAGATTGAACTTTTTCAGTTCCACCTCTAAATTTAAGGCATCAAAAATTGACTAACATGAATAGTGTCCCAGTTTGATGGAAAAATATATGCCAAATTATTTCTTCACTGGAAATTTCTTATCTACATGGGCTAGCTACCTAAAAACTTCTATCAATACAAAGTGGTCAAAAACATATCTGGGCAACTTCACTGGTTCATCATTAAAACCACCAACTCTAATATAAGTAAATTTGGAAAATTTAATGAAGAAACTATCATAAATACTAATCAATTACATGGCTTCATCAGACATTCTCTTATTAAGATTGCCTGCCAATTCATAAGTCATCCTACTAGTAAAAACATCATTGACTCTTTCATAGTTTTCATAACAATTTTGCATCTATAAACGTGGGTAATATTCATAAATTTTGTTCTCTTCAAATAAGGATGCATGAGGCAACCCTCTCCATTCTCTTGTAGATGTTAAGAAGTAAAATAGATATGAAGACATATAAAAATCCTTATTCTTGAAATAATTACTCAGACCTAGATGCAAACAATTGGATATGATTTCCACCCAATCCAAATACTATTCTCCTTGGATGATCACATGAATGAAGAAGTACATCCAATCCTCCTAATAAAATTCTTGAGAACTACCTTTCACCCTATGTAATAATACCATGATGTCTTTAATTTTTGGTATCATATGTTCTCTGGTTAATGCTCTATGTAGTCTTGAACCTCCTTTTTGAAATTTTAGTAACCAATTTATGGCAATTACACTTCTGTAGATTATTTTCTTTAATGAAAAATGACCATAAGAGGAAGTTATATCAAGGTTAGAGTATGGCTCCTTAGGAAGAATTTTCATCATAGCCATTAGGGTTTGTCTATTGAAATGTAGTAATAGATTTCCATTCATAGTTATGATACACCTATTTTGATGGTCGCATCTATTCATGCATTCTAGAACTAATTCAGGACATTGTACCACCATGGGAAAAGCCACAGCTTTGACTACACCACTTTCCACTATTTTCTCCATCATAGGGGTTGACATAGGATTTTTAACCCTCTCTTTAAAATCTTCTAAATCATATTAAACTAAATAAGTATCCCCAAATTTAGGAAGAGAACAAACAAGACCAGGACCATGTTCATAATCAAGATAAGAAGATTTCATGGCTATAGATTGGAGGATATAATGAAAAATACTTGAAACTTCATAAATAATACCAGAAACTCAAAATGATTCTCCTTTCTAATAAAATAATGGAATCAGCTTATAAGAAAAATTGAACACACCTTTAATGGATAATAAATTATTGTGAAATTGTGTAATAAAAATATTATACCTCCAATGCTACTCTCCTTTACATTAACCTATGTCTTTAATATTAAAAATGGCATGTCCTTTCTCAATAAAGGTATGAAATTAGGTCAAATAATTATTGGATCAATTAACATGTGTTGCACTTGCTTGATAGGATGCAAATTCTGACAAATGCATTAATTGTAAATAGTTTTCACATATGACCTAAATGTGTAATTATTACTCATAACCTTTTAAAATTAGAACTTTCCATTTCATAAAATTTTCTGGATATATTTCCCTCTAAATGATTTACTTCTTTTAAAATCTCCCACAAATTTTGACTTAAAATACTTCCGGAAAGGTGGGACTAAAGTCACAAAATGTTGAATCTTTGAAAAGTTGAACCTTTAAACTCTTGAAATGAGGTTCAATGTGAAGGTTCAAAGATACAAATTGAGTTACACAAATTGAATAGTAGTTCATGAATTTTGAGAAACATTGAGCTATTTAACTCTTAAACTTTGAAAAGGGTTCAAGTTCGAAGGTTCAATTCTTTAGTATTTCACACATATGAAGACAAGTGGATAAAATTTCAAAAAAAAAGAGTCAGCTTAAGAAATAAACATATGATCAATAAGGTAAGATGTCAGGTTGAATTTTGCTTAGGGAAGGTTCATGAAAAAAATATGAATAAGGGTGAATAAAAGGTAACATTGGCTCTGACTGGGGAATGCATTCTATGACAAAATGTAGAGAGCTCAAAAACTATGGTTATGCACCAACTGAACCACTAGGATGAAAGAAAAAGAAATATGGCAAACCCAAAACTAAAAAAGAAAAAAAACATCACACAACAAAAAAGGAAAGATTGTACAAAATAGGGGACACCTATTTTATAGTTGATATAATTTAAGGTCTTATCCATTATAGGATAGGGATAGAATAGTTCCATCTAGATAATCTAATTTGAAAGAATTAGGGAAAACTACTTGATGAATTTTTAAGGGGCCTTTCCAAAGTGAATTAAACTTACCATGTGCTATTTTAGGTTCTCTCCTCTTATCCCATAGTAACACTTCATCTCCTTCCATAATTTTTTTGGGCCTTAATTTTTTATCAAAAATATTCTTAACCCTAGCTTGATGAGTGTTAATCTGATCAACCAGTTCATTCCTTTTCTCCTTGATCTTTTTTCTAGGGAATCTTGAAAAAATTGATCTTCAATGACATTTTGTAATTTGGCTATAGATAATTCTAGGGGTAATGATAACCGAGCTCTTATTCCATAAACTAGTTTAAAAGGTTCCATTCCTATTGCCCTTTTTGGGGTTACCTTATCAGCCCAAAGCTCTTCGTACAACCTCTTATGCAAATCTTTAAGATTATCACTCACTAATTTCCTTGTGATGGCTATCATATTTTTATTATTGGACTCAACTTGTCCATTACCTTAAGGGCAATAATCTAATGAGTGAGAAAGAGAGATATTATGCTCATAACAAAAAGAAGTAAATTCAATTGAATAAAATTTGGTAGTGTTATCTACCACAAGCTTCGAAGGAACACCAGAACATACCAATATATTTTCCCTAAAAAATTACATACTACTTCTGAAGTGGTTCTCTTCACAGGGATTACTTCAACCCATTTTATAAAATAGTCAATTGCTATAAGAATGTGTGTGTGTCTAGCACTTGAATAAGGTGAGAGAGGCCCAATAAATTCTAATCCCCATTCTTTTAAAGGTTCTTCAATCTCAGAGGCAACATTTCAAGTTGTGGCTTTCCTGAAAACATTTTGCATTTTTCATAGTTAGTTACCCATTTGTATGCATCTTTAAACATACCCAGCCAAAAATAACAATTTTTAAGGATTTTGAAAGTTGTGACCAAAGAAGAGAAGTGTCTACCATAGGCTTTATTATGAAAAACTTCCAAAATCTTGTACTATTGTTCTTTATCTACACATCTCAAAAAGGTTCCATCTAGTCCCTTTTTGTATAAGACATCACCCTAAATGGCATATTTTTCGACTTTTAACTTTAGATTATTTTTCTCCTTTAGGGATAAGTTAATAGGATAGTCTCCATAAGTAAGATAATGTACCACATTCAAAAACCCTGGATCTTGTAAACTCACCAATAAGATAGTGGGAACTTCTTCTTCTTCTAATTTACTTTCACCTTTCAATTTGCATAGGCCTTGACCTCTAACTAATTTAGTTGGCCTAATCTCCAAGTCATATCATTGAATCTTAGTGACCTATGTTTCTATTTTATTCATCCCAACATCTTGTTGAGTTAGAATGCTTTTTACAGCTAAACTAGGGATAAATACAATTGAATGAGAGTGTATTATGTAATATCTAAACTATTTAACATCCTTTATCATAATGAAAGCTTACTTCTCAGTTAAATAATATTTAATCTCATGTTTCTTAAGAGGAACACTCATAAAGGCTATTGGGGCTTCTTCATTCAATTAATTTTTTTGTAGCAAGATACTAGACAGGGTATGTTCTGAAGTATAACAATAAATAATAAAATAATTTTAGAAATTAGGGTTTACCAAAGTAGGTTTTTGTACAGTCACTTCTTTAATATTTTTAAATGCTTTCTTAGTAGCCTCATTCCATTTTAATTCTTGTTTTTCACTCATCATTCTCACAATATGCTTCATAATCTCAGTAAAATCAGGAATGAACCTTTTAAGGAAGTCAATCGGGCCAAAGAAAGACTTAACTCTAATCCTATTAGAAGGAATACTTATCTATTATATTTCTCTAACCCTTTCTTGATCAATCTTGATTCCATCCTTTGAAACTAGATGTCCTAACAACTTACCTTCTGTTACATAGAAAACTGACTTCTTAGGATTAAGAGATATCCCATGACTCTGACACCTATGCAAAATGATCTCTAAATCTTTTAGATGATCCTCTATTTTTATAGATAAAATATCCAAATCATCAAGATAAATGATAATAATTTTATCTTTAATCTCTCTAAAAGATGAATTCATCTCCTGTTGGAAAGTTGCACCAGCATTAATAAAACCAAAAGGCATATAGTTATAAGCAAAAGTTCACTGGGGTGTAGTAAAAGTAGTTTTATGTTGATTGTGTGTAGCTACACTTATTTTATTATAACCTAAGAATCCATCTAACATGGACATCATCTCTAATCTAGTAACTATTTACAAAATGTGATCCATCATAGGTAAATGATAATTATCTTTCAAACTGGCTTGGTTTAGATTCCTAAAATCAACACAAATTCTTAATTCTCCATTTTTTTGTGTACTAGGATAATATTTGCCACCCAGGTGGAGTGATGAATTGGATAAATAATCTTGGATTTTAACATTTTTTCAATCTCTTTAAAGATAACTTTAGTAACTTTTGGGTTATAGTTTCTCAACTTTTGCCTGAATAGAATTGCATTTATTTTTAAAGGAATATGATGTTGAAATTGCCCACCCCTAAAATATTTTAAGTCATCATAAAACTAATCAAAGACATCCTTATACCTAATTAACAGATTAATCAATTTGTTTTTCTCCTTTGATGAGCAACAGCTACCAATGGAAATCCATTTAGGATCAGTCTTACTCCCAATGTTTATCTTTTCATAATCTCCCATTTTTTTAGGGTTCTGAGTAAGTTTGTCTTTGGTATATTCATCTTGCCGAGTGAACAAATGTTCTAGAGAGACTAGTCCTCTGTGTATTTTGTTTCCCTTTAACTAAATTACATCATCCTTTGAATTGATCCCTAGATCATGACTAAATTCCTTACATTCTGATTTAGAACCTTCAAAATAAATCCCCAAGAACATTTCAACATTCTCCATGAATTTTTTGATCTACCTATCATTCTCAAAAACTTGTCAACTCTTAGCATTATCTGAGACATTATTATGATAGATCAATTATATTCTATATGAATCCTTTTTAAAATTAGGGTGTGGTAGAAGAAGGTAAGCTGACACTACCAGATAATCCACCTATGTATTTTGATCTCTGAGAATTCCCTCAATAGAAAAGGCATCAAAGTAGTCTATCTCATCCCAAACCCTATCCTATAATGTCTCAATCTTTCATTTTTAACTAAGAAAATGCCTCTCCCCTATTTAGCAATCAATTCATCATCTCGTTTTGCTTTGAGCATCTTTAGCCCCTTTTCTTTGGCTTCATTTAACCCAAGAAATAGGGCCTTATACTCTACAGTGTTATTAGTGTTTTTAAATTCTAACTTGAAAGAGTAAGGAAAATTTTTACCTTCAGGTTAGATAAAAATAACCCCTACTCCTGAACTAATGGCAGCACAACTACCATCAAATTCCATGGTCCATAGATCATTTGAAGGAGTATATTTTGGGGTGGACTCTTCCTTCATATCTTCAAAAAAGAGAAAGTAATTTCCAAATTCACATTCTTCAAATAGGATCTAAGATTTATGATCATCAAAAGGATACACATTAAACTTGCATTTAGGTTCAGGTTCTAGTTTTAATTTTTGCTTTTCTACTAGAATTATAGCTTCTAACCAATCTAATTTAATCTCCTCACCTAAGTATTTGCAAAACATCCTAATCAATAGCATCCCATAACTAGCAGGAATATCTACTACCAAAATAGTCAATTTTAGTTTTTTTATCAGGATAGGCTATAAGGGTGACATGTGCATCTTTGATTTTCCAAAGCAAATAAATATATTTTCCATATATGGAGTAATACCTACCAATTTTTTTTGTAAGAGATAGGCCCAGGGATTTGGATATAGAAGAAGGCATGATATTATCAAAGGCACCTAAGTCTATAATACAATTACTAAGTTTATGGCCATTTATGAATAAAGAAACATAAAATGGGTTAGGTTTCATATCAACCACATAAGAAGTATCATTAGCTAAGTCAACATTTATTTTACAAGTATGTATGGGTGATTCAGGTGGGGAAGCAAATAATTGGGCAATCAGAGACTCAACACTAGCATTTAGATGACTTTTGGGATCAATTTGTGGAGAATCACCTTTGACATATTTAACCAATTTATCAAGTTATTTGGGATTCAACTTAAGATACTCAACAGGGGATATTTGAATCTTTGTAGACTTTCAAAATTCTATAATATCAAAAGAATTTTCACAATCATTCATATGTAACAATTTAACTTCTTAGGCTTTCAAATTAATGTCAGGGGTTCTAGTAAGAGGCTCCTTACCTTTAATAGGTATTTATTGAGTATTAGGAAATATCAGATTCTTCTAACTTCTAGTAAGTACAGAGCATGAATTATCTTCAAGAGTAACCAATATTTCACCTCCTCTTTTTTGAATCTGATTCATATTCTAGGAAGTGTATTTCAGAGTTGCCAAGTTACTTAGAGTCCTTTATTATTCATTAATCTCTCCCAATACATCTTGAGTAGTGGTCATTTGAGCATATCTAAGCATCTTTAGACAAGAGTTTCCATCATGATCAGTAGTCAAATGAAAGGCACACATATTTACTCTTCCAGGGGGAGCTTCAATAGCTAGTTTGGGTTGTGCTGGTGTAAGTGGTAATGTCCTACCAATATTTTTCTATTGGTTAAAATTTCTCCTACTAACATCTTGATATATTTGTTGAAATGAAGTACCAACCTTAGGCAATTATATTTTTAAGGCAATCATATCATTAACTAATATTTAAACCATTTGATCTATAGAAGATGAGGGATGAGCGTTAGGTACTTGGACTTCTTTCTTCCATTTTCCATCCATAATGAGATCATCTTCTAACTCAAATGCTAAGGTTTGTGTGATTGCTAAGTCAGCAACTACACCTCTTCTAAGATGAAAACTAATATCATGAGGCATAGAATTAATAAAGAAACATTTATAATTCTTAGGAGTTGGCCTTTTAGCATTTGGGATTTTGTGCACAATTCTATTGAATTTGGATATAAATTCCCTCATAGGCTCATGTATTTCTTTCTTGAGCTGAGTTAATTGAGCAAGAAGGGAATGTTCATCTTTTGCACTTTTGAACCTATTTTCAAATGTAGTTTTCATATCATTATAGTTTGTAATTAAAGAGTCAGTTAGATGATAAAACCATTCTATTTTATTTTTAGTAAAATTTTTCACAAAAATCCTTATGGATACATCTTGATGTTGTACATCTAACACACCACATGCTACGACAAAAGCACTCAATTGTTCATCTAGTGATTGTCTTCCATCTCCATTAAACTTGATTATGTTTTCCCTTATATTTTTAGGTAGAGGATTCAAGTTATCCCCTAAATTTAGAGGCCCTATAGCTACTCCCCAAGGTTGAGCCATTAAAAGAAAACTGATGGCAGAGGGAATGATAGTACCAGAAAGGGTTAAGGCTTGATAGATAGAGGATGTAGAAGGCTTAGGAGGGATATGAGGTTGAATTATATCTCTTTTAATAGGAGTAGGGATATAGGTAAAATTAAGGCTTCATAGTGTTTGAAAGGTAGGATTCTCAACTCCTCTCCTCAAAGACCTTGTATATCTTCTAGACTCTATTTTATGATATTAGTTTCTAAGCTACTCTTGACCTCTTCGAACTTCAGGGGCTTGATTTATTAATAAATTTTTTACTTGCCTACTTATTTATCTGAGTAATAATATCAAATTATCAGACAATTTTTCTTCTTTTTCTAATATTTAGTTGGCCCTTCTATAATCCTCAATGCTTTAATGAGTGTGCCATGCAAGAGTGTTTAACTGACCAATTATATCTTCCTGCTTGTCTTCAAAACTAAGATTAAGATGTAGAATAGGAATTATATTTTCATGGGGAATCACCATCATTAATTCATATTAAGGTGACTAATCTTTTAACAAATGACTTTTAATCCCCCGTGGAGTCACCAAAAACTATTGGTTAACAGATTTGTCCTATTCTAAAAAATATATATATTCAGACTCTATAACCCTTTCTTTGAGAACATATGAGTTAAACAAAAAATGAGTGAACTATCAGGGATAATTCCTCTCTAAATTAAGGTACATCTCCCTTTAAAATTTTCAATGAATTCAAACTACTTTAATCATTTGAATACACTTTTATCCAGAAAGCGTTTAAGGAAAACTAACATTCATACATCACCATGTTATGAATTTGGTATCTTTTTTTCATTTAACATTATTTAATGATATAACACACATATTCTATCCTCAATAATAATCAAACATATAAATATGTATATTACTGAACCAACAAAAGATAAAACACATATGATGAGTTATCTAATGAAAGAATAATTACCACTTGAAAGGAGAGTTCACATAGAAACCCAATTTCAAATAATTAAACACACAAATTTAAGTACACAACCATTATTTCTTATTTTCACTTAGAGATGAAATTTATTTAAACAATCATCATATATATTGTAAAACAAGGAATTTAAGCTTTAAAATTCTCTTATCTTCTTCTTTTCTATCCTCTGTCTCAGTTTTTAACAACTAAAAACATATATATAGTTACCCTAATTAACTATTCTTTTAAACCCAGAGTTAAAACAAACTCTAACCTATATAGGATTTAGTTTCATACAAGCTCATTAAAGGATAATTTTTTTTGTAAAAATGATTTCAAATAAATAACTAAATAAAGAGATTGCATAAGCAAGATCAAGACTGGGCCAGTGGATTAGAATCTCTAGATTTGCTTTGTTCTACTGAGGAGACACATTGCACCTTCCATTCCTGATGTGCAGTAATAAATTCCTAGATTTTCAAGAAGTTGGGGATGCCAATGTTTTTAACCCATGCTTTCCAAACATCTTTCTCTCTTCAATTTTTTTCCACTTTTCCCACATGTTCCAGGAGTGCAATAACATAGAGGTGAAGAAGTGATTCTACTTTTGAAATTCAAGATAAATCCTCAGTTAATAGGTTATCATTTTCTTTAACAAAATTGAACTTATCTCTGAAGGATTGAACCAAAGTATTGATATCCTTTTTTGGCTCCCCATCATCTTTTATATATTTTACATTAATAAATTGTAAGTCATGTTGTAAGGATTGAGTGAACTCAGTTATTTCTTTGATCATTTTTGTAAATTCAATTCATCCTTGTCTGGATACTAAGTTTCTCCATTTGATATTTCTCTTGCTTATATATAATATATTATCATTTAGAATCATCAAATTTTTCTTTGATAAAAAAATCATTACCCCATACTTCTAAACATCACCAATTTTATTTATCACATTCATCCATTTTCCTTCCTCTTTTTCCCATGAAGTATTCTGTGTTTTTAAATATTCAATGATAGCTATAGTCCTATCATATATATTATTCAATTCCTTAATATATTATGTACCCTTTAGATAATTCCATCTAACCAATCATCAAACACCTTAGTCACCATTTAATTTCTATGTATCTGATCTAGCATTTTTTGGTTGACTAGAGATTTTGGGTCAAAAGATATAGGTGGTTGGGAAATAGGTTGTGGATTTGGATTATGAATGGTATCGATATACTCTACCATTGACCATAAGGTCTATTTCAACTCCCTCTTATCTTTTTCATCCTTCTAGGTATGGCTGACTATCCTTTTGGTAGATGCTTCAAGATGGTGAACATCCACAACACGTGATGCAGTCCCAAGATCTATTTTTTATTGTGAGATATTGAATTGTGGGGTCTTGAAATTCCTTATCAGTTGTCAGCTGGGCTATTTATGTACTCAAATTCCCTTTATTAAGATTAATGTCCACCCTAGATGTTATTTTCAACTTCTTATATTTAGGAGTCTTTCCTAGACACTTGTTAACCATATCCTCCAATGGAAATGAAAATAGAACTATTTTTCTTTTATCACTGATTGAACTTTCCAACCATTTGGGTGTAAGGACTAGAATTTCCTTGCTGAGATTCAATTGTTCAAAAGGCACATTTGATATCGCCATCAGATCTACAAAATCTGAAGCAACCTTTATTTGTTGATTTTCACTAATCTCCTCTACATTGGCAGATTAAACCATTTATCACTTGTTGCCTCTCCTGAATTCTCTTCAAAGTTTAAGTCCACAACTATTCTTTCATAAATCTCCTTTTTCTTCTTAATTTTAATTTTCAATCTAGTATTATGAGGAGGTAGAATACTTGTAAGGGTTTTCTTATACATTTTGATAATATAACCCTTTCCAATTTTTGGCTTGAGAGTACCTACATCATAAATATTAATAAGCCGATTAGAAGAGCTTATTAGAGATGGTGATTCATCAATTGGTTCACATCACTGGGAATATTCATTTTTAACTTCTTTCAATCTACAACCCTTTAACCATTTCTTAGTTATCCTTATCATTGGGAGAGTTTTGACTTCAATCCGATCCTCTTCATCTTTATTCCAATCAACTTTCAGAATAGGTAGCTATTTTAATTATTCAAAATGAGGATCAACCACCTATTCTTCATCATCAATTATTCTAGAGATATTAATACTTAGATTGAGTGTAACTATTTACCCCAAGGAGAACCTACACCAAATATTTCTTCTAAATTCAAATTCATCTAGACAATCCTCTAAATAGTCTTCGATCTAGGGAATGTTTGAATATCTTGTTCTAAAATCTAGATTATCTCTAGCAAAACCTTTACTGTCAAACTAGGGTCTGGCATTATAGTACTAAAGATTCAACTTTTTCAAGTCCACCTCTAAATTTAAGGCATCAAAAATTTAATGGAATGAATAGTGTCCTAGTTCAATAGGAAAAGATATACTAGATTCTTTCTTCATTGGAATTTTTTTATCTACATGGGCTAGCTACCTGCAAACTTCTATCAATACAAAGTGATCAAAAACATATCTGGGTAGCTTCATTGGTTCATTTTCAAAACCACCAACTCTAATATAAGTAAATTTGGAAAATTGAATGAAGAAACTACCATAAATATTGATCAATTACATGGCTTCATTAGACATTCTCTTATTAACATTGCCTGCCAATTCATAAGTGGGTAATAATCATAAATTTTGTTGTCTTCAACTAAGGATGCATGAGGTAACCCTCTTCATTCTCTTTTAGATGTTAAGTAGTAAAAGAGATATGAAGGCATATAAAAATCCTTATTCCTAAAATAATTACTTAGACCCAGATGTAAACATTCAGTTATGATTTTCACCCAATCTAAATACTATTCTCCTTGGAGGATCACCTAAATGAATAAGTACATCCAATCCTCCCAATAAAATGTCTAAGAACTACCTTTTACCCTATGTAAAAATACCATGATGTATTTAATTTTTGATATCATATGTTCTTTGGTTAATGCTCTGGGCAGTCTTGAACCTCCTTTTTGAAATTTTAGTAACTAATTTTTGGCAATTACACTTCTGTAGATTATTTTCTTTAGTGAAAAATGACCATAAGAGAAAGTAATATCGAGGTCAGAGTATGGATCCTTGGGCATAATTTTCATCACAGCCATTAGGGTTTGTCTATTGACATGCAGTAATATATTGCCATCCATAGTTTTGATACACCTATTTTGATGGTCATATCTACTCATGCATTCCAAAACTAATTCAAGACATTGTACCACAATGGGAAAAGCCATAGCTTCAACTAAACCACTTTCCACTATTTCCTCCATCATAGGGTTTGACATAGGATTTTTAACCCTCTCTTTAAAATATTTTAAATCATATTGAACTAAATAAGTATCCCCAAATTTAGGAAGAGAACAAACAAGACCAGGACCATGTTCATAACTAAAACAAGCAGATTTCATGACTACAGATTGGAGGATATAATGAAAAATGCTTTGAAATTATTAAATAATACCAACATGTCAAAATTATTCTCATTTCCAATAAAATAATGGAATCAACTTATAGGAAAATTCAAACTCACCTTTAATGGATTAGAAATTACTGTGAAACTATGCAATAAAAATTGTATACCTCCAGCACTACTCTCCTTTGAATTAACCTATGTGTTTACTATTAAAAATGGCTTGTCCTTTCTTGATAAAGGCATGAAATCAGGTTTAATAATTATTGGATCAATTAACTTGTGTTGAACTTGCTTGATAGGATGCAAATTCTAGCAGGTGCATTAATTGTAAGTAGTTTTCACACATGGCCTTAATGTGTAATGATTACTCATAACCTTTCAAAATTAGAACTTTCCATTTCATAAAATGTTTTAGATATATTTTCCTCTAAATGATTTACTTCTTTTAAAATCTCCCATAAATTTTGACTTAAAAGACTTCAAAAAAGGTGGGACTAAAGTCATGAAATATTGACTCTTTGAACTGTTGAACCTTTGAACTCTTGAAATGAGGTTCAATGCAAAGGTTCAAAGATAAAAATTGAGTTACACAAAGATACCAATAGTTCAAAAATTTTGAGAAACATTAAACCATTGAACTCTTGAACTTTGAAAAGGGTTCAAGTTCAAAGGTTCAATTCTTCAGTAATTTTGCACATATGAAGACAAGCGGATAAAATTTCAAAATAAAGATTTGACTTAAGAAATAAACATATGATCAATAAGTTAATATGGTAGGTCAACTTTTACTTAGGAAAGGTTCATGAAAAAAATATGAATAAGGGTGAATTAAAAGGGAACACAAATAAATTTATAGTATAAATAAGTGGGTTAAAAAAACCATTGGCTTTAATAATTTATCCAAAATCTCAAAGGGGTTCAAGGAGGACACCAAGTGATTTACACCAATCATAAGGCTTGCTTTGCACTTGAATTTGCATTTTGAATATAATTTCAAGTTGACTTATCTTTAGATAAATATTTTTAGTAAGGAGGATGCATACTTTTCATATGACCTCAAAATGGGTCAAATATGTCCTTTTTTCTATCTCCCTTAGGATGAATCACCCCATCTCAGTTGTCAAATTGATTCAACCTCAACCGTCAGATTTGGTCAAAGGTGAGAAATACATAGAAATAATTATGGATTTCAACAAAGGTTTTAAACTATTCATTATGATTCAAACTTGGATTTTGGAAAAGAGGAAGGAGGTTTTAGAAGAAAACTTATCCATATTTTTCCATTTTGTACTTGCTCAGCTATGGGTGACTTCCATTAATGGTGTCTTCAATTTTTTGGTCTATTCCAAATCTATTTCATTTTTAAATTATATTTCAATACATGCATAATTAATTTTTTTTGTATTTACCTATATTTTTTGAAATATTCTAAGAGGTTTCAGTCTCTCACATTTTCTCAAATGGTCTTTGGGAGCTTCAAGCTCCATCACAACCATTAATGGCCACCAAAAAGGTTAATTAAGAAATCATTTGTTCTTTTTAGTTTTAGGATTATATTTTATATTCATGCTATAGAGGAAATAAAATAAATGAGGGTCCTGATTTGGGTCATGCCATCCTAGGTCATGTAAGATCCCACAATTGTTGAACATGTCAAAAGGAACCTCTCAAGGATAGAAGAGTCAAATCTTAGAAAATGTGAAGTTTCAGGACCTTAGACCACTTTCATGCATAAGGGGGACAAAAATTTGAGGGGGATCATTTTTGGGTTTTCCAACATCCAAGTCTTCTATCATCCATAATCAACAAAACAAAACAACACAATATTGGGAGGATTAGTTTTTCTTTTAAATGTTTAGTTATAGGATTTAACTCTAAGATAAAGTAAAATTTTAAAAATTATATATATATATATATATATATATATATATATTAAATTTATACATTAAAATTTGGTGGATCATTCTAAATGGTATTCAACCCATTGATTTTTAACCATGTATATTTTAATCCATATGGTCTCTCAAACCATTCAGTCATAACAAAGTGATCACATACAAATAACAATAGCTAACCACCAAATCAAAGCCTTCAGACTTAGATAGTCTATTGTGTAATCATATGGCTGATTGGTAGCTCTATTATATGGTTTCCCTACATGAAGGTGCATGTGCCCTTCCAAAGGGATTGTATGGCCATAAATCACCCTACATAGAGAAAATTTTAAAAATTCACAATGGGCAAACCATAGACCCAGGTAATAAAATGAGGGGTGTTGGTCCCAAAAAAATTTAATTTTATTATAAAATTATTTTGGACCAAATTTTATCTTATTTTTTATGCCCAAAAATTATTTTAAGTGTGTTAATTTATTAAGGAGTTTAGGCAAAATTAATAGTTTTAACTTTAAAAAATTATATCCTTTTGAGAATCTAAAAAATAATCCACAAATTTTTATAGATTTTTGGTAGAGTCTAGTTTATGAATAAATTATTTTGTATAGGCTTAGGTAATTTTTAATATGCATAAAAATTATAATATCAAAATATCCTCTTTAAGGCCTTCAGCTAAATAAGGGGTTTTACAAACTTTCCAAGGGAACTACTATCTATCATTCTATTATCCATAAAATAACATGTATTCTAATATATCATGAACATAAATATTATTTAATTTTCATAAATTAAACCATTATTTAAATTTATATTTTAATACAATTTATCTTTAAGTGCAAGAGAGAGAGAGAGCAAATATTCATGCTTAAATCTAATGCTCATTACAAACTTTCTTATAATCTACACATAAAATAATAATTTATTAAAATTTACAAGTGTTACAAGGATTCAAAGCATCCCAAGATAAAATATTAAATTTATGTTGCAATTTATTCCTATCTAAAATAATTTTCAAGCTCCAAAATATACCTATAAAGATAAAGCAATTATGGGATCACCTCCCATCCTATCACCATCACTAGGTGTCTATCCTAGGCACCCATTATCATAGGAATACCATATATGAACATAGGTGACACCAAAGGTTGAAGTAAATGAAATAATAATGCAATCAGGTGGGTACTAGAAAGGAAACATACACAACTAGGAAACTATGTGTTTCAACTCTATTCCCTTGTAACAACATGTTTCTAAACTCACCCAAAACAAAAACCAAAATACATCAATGAAAAAATTTCATAATAAGAGGTATAAACATTCAAGGCAGCCAAAAATGAAACAAAAAAATTGAGTCTTATCACTCATCCATTATGGATGAGTATTTATACTCTCCACACTATGGGGGTGGGAGAAGAAGGATCTTACATTCATTAATTTTATAAAAACCATCTCCCTTACCATGGGAGGAATTTTGAAACATGATGTTTTTCTCTTTTCAAAACCCCATGCTTAGGAACTCTGTAGAAAGATGTGAAACTTTGTTCCTTTGTCTAAACCCTACATACTAATGCACAAACTATAAAAATAATTTAATCCCTTTTGGGAAACATAAATTTAAAATTTTAATTCTCAAAAGGCATATAAAAGTATCCAAAAACTAAATTAGGGATGTTTCATATGTAAGCACAAATGGGAAATAAAATAATCACAGTGTCCATAGGTTCAATAAAAATCAACAAAAAATGGGTAAGCCAAATGGCCTTACACACATTTAAAACTTCAAAACAAGATAAGGGAGAATTATAAATATTCAAAACCATGCACTTAAAATAAAATAGGTGGTAAATATGTCTATCTTGGTTCCATCTCTTGTATCTACAAGTCTTGGAAACTAGCTTTACTCCTCCTTCTCTAAGCTCTTCATCTTCATTTTTTAGCTCTCCTCCACTCTCAAATTTAATGAGAAAAAAATTCCTCCATGGAAGGCTTTACATGCTCTTATTGATAAAACACTCCAACATACTAGCCAATGAGAAGGTGACACTTATCCCTTCTCATTCCTTGTCCCCTCTCCAAAAAGTGTTCTCTAGTATTAACTCTTCCTACCATAAATGGGAAAGAAATATTTACACATAACTATTTATGATCTCACTTCCCCATGCCATAAATGGGCACAAGGGTTGTCCTATGACTTGAATAAAACTCTAAAAAAATATTCACCCATACATTGGTTATGAGGGGTATTAAATTCATAAACAACCACAACTAAAACACTTTACATCCACTTACAAATAAGGGTCAAATTTTTTGTTTGAGTATTTTAAGTGGTGACAAAAATATATCTCTCTTTTCAACCTTATGACCTTATATATGTTTCAAAAAATATCTAAGGTATGGGTAAAAATGGAAATAATAATGTTAAGGGGTGTGAATAGTGTTCAAAGGGCCAAAAAGGTTCAAACTCAAAAATAGATGATATGATAATATAATAGTTATATTATAATATAAGTGGGTCAACATTATATAATCTAGTAAAAACTAGTGGTGTACTTATGCTCAACTTCGTCTGATTTCCCTCATTTAGCCTTCCTATCTCTTATACATCATTTCACACATCAAATTATACTACCTTAGGTAACTAAATTTGATGAATATAATAATATCAAGTTATTTCTAATAATACAAAATCATATACATATAAAATTCAAATCACAACATTTCTAATATACATGAGGTAATCATTACATGCTAAAATCATATACTTGTAACCCCAAATTACATGATAAGAAATATTATCTCAACTAATATAATAATGTAGTATGCATATCCATAATCAAATTAAGTCATCCTTAATTAGTAACTGATAAGTAATCAAATACATAATAAATGTCATTCAAACCATAACATCCATTATCTTAGTATCAATGAAATAATAAACATCTTGTGTATCCAACACATAAGGAGCATGTCATAGCATGACGTGTATAGTAAAAACAAGATCCAATAAAACCAACACTATGATAATTGGGGCCTCACATCCCCTCCCATAATTTACACTTCTTCTTGGAAGTTATTATGAGGCAAAATCCTAGATTAAGGATGTTAAAATAATATTAAGGAATCATGTTGACTTAACTCAACAGTCTCTCTAAGTCAATGATCTCAGATATTCTTTTAATAGATCACAAATTTCAATGTAATACACTCAAATATCCATGGCCAAAAATAATTCAACTCCTCCATAAGGTAAGTCATTCTTCAAGGCATAATTTTACTTTTTTATTATTAATATTTGGTTTTCAATTTATGAACACAATTAAATATGATTAAGTTACAAGTAATAGTTAATTAATATTTAAAACATGCATTAGAATGTGCCAAGTATCATGTTTAAGTATAATATTTTGATCTATTTTATTTTATTTTCATTAATTTTATCTTAGGAGGCTAATAAAATTTTAATTTCCTTGTCTCAATCCTTACATGCCAAAAATGAAAAAAAACTAATTCAAGTACATGAAACCCACAAGGTTATCCACATGAGATCATATCAATTTAAGGGTTCCATAACCCATTAGATTAACAAGTATTATGGTTCTTAATCAATGGAATCATATAAGGATTACTTTATGAAATTACTTTATCATCATTTCCAAACCTTCACTTAGTTACAATACAATGATTTGGGATTAGTATATCACATTTGTCCAAACCATATGTCTAAATACACTAGGAGGACTTTGGGTGTAATATTTATTCCCAATACTAATCAAAAAGTGATGGATATGGACACAAGCCTCTTTCAAGTCTTCCATAAGTCTAGAAACAGTCTCATTTGGTTTCACTATTTATATAGAATTAATGAATTATAAATTCCACAATATTTCCTTGTTGGCCATAACACATACATTCACCCTTAAGGAATCTTACATGGGTCACACTTAAGCACAACTCTCTTTCAAATAAGCTTAAGTCACCTTTTAGGTCCTATGATGACCCGTTCACCTCTTTGACATTTCTTCAAGAAGCCTAAGAACACAGAAACTATTTATAAAATATGGACCCATGATACATGATATATAGGTCCCCCTTAAGTGTCCATATCCATCACATTACCCTTATACTTAAACATAATTTTCTCCAACAATATTTTGTTCACACAGTCACCATGAATGAATACATAGTCAACTTATAAACCTTTGTTCATACTAGATATGATTGGTCAAACCTTAAAAATACACATAGAGAATTATCATGGATTATAAAACATGATAAAATATCTAATTCAGCAAGACACATCAAAATAACATTAATACAATCTCAAAAAAACTTCTCAAGTTACTTGCAAAGCATATATAAAAACACATTAAACTTTAAACCTTCATAAATTTGATTGTACACACTTTCAGATCTTAAAATTTATATTTATATATTTTACTTGGAATCCTATACAATATTTATTTGTATAACATGGTCAAATTATATATATATATATATATATATATATGTATGTATGTATGTATGTATGTATGTATATTGAAAGATATGGCACAAAAACTAGACATTGGTATTTCCTTTATTAAATTCAAATATTTGAATTCAAACGGTCACAATTAAGCTTCAGTCACTTTGCTTGCATCTCATGCTCTTGCATATTCATATTAAATTCACATAATCTATCTTATTTGAAATTTGATTCATAGTGCACTAATTCCCAAATGTTAAACTTTGAATAGTTGACCTTATCTTGTGCAATCTTATAATAGTGACTTAATGTGCACCGTTGATCTCTATAGATCAACCATGTATTTATCATGTAACACACATAATTTTATCAATATATAAAAAAACCCACTCACCATTATATCCTTATCCTTTACCCTTTCTCATAATTAAACCTTGAACACTTGTCTTCATCTCTCTACTTCCTAACATATTGGAAAGAACACACTCTGTTGATCCTTTTGTAAGGAGCTCGATATTTAACTTCATTAACCAATGAAACTTTGACCCATTTGGATTATTGTGCACCATATATATAGATTCATTAAATACCATGAACCATTGGATATACATTTGATCCTAAACTTTAACTTTGTGTAGAAATGACTAAGTATGGGGACTATTGTTTATTTGTCTGGATTGCCAACTTTGGACCTTAATAACTTTTGGTGTACTTAGATGCATGATATGAAATTTGGACCATATGATCTCATAACATAGGATAATCCAACCATGTATTAATTATATCCTTAAACATTTTTATGTGTAAGATATAATTCCATTAATCTACTCACTCAATTTTTTTTATCACAGAGCCAACTATGTCAAGAACTTGTCTAGAAGGCCAACTTTGCACATCTATATCTTTTAGTGTGCTTCATTGCATGACCTAAAATTTAGTGAATATAAAATAATCACAAAAATAAACAAACCAATATGATAAAATTCTCTTAAAATGTCCACACAAGTGAGATATTATATTACCAAACTACTTACTCAACTCTTTCTTACCTCATGTAAATTTGGCTAAGTATGGGAAAATATTGTCAAATTGCCTAAGACCCCAACTTTGCATCTTCATAAATTTTAATATGATTATTCACATGAATTTATATTTATTTCATAATAAATATGTTCAAATTTTATCACAACCATATGACCAACTCCACTTGACTCCTCCACACGTGACAATGGTGACATCAACAAACTACCTACTCAAATTTTCTGCCATGAGACCCAAAATGTCTAGATGAAAATAATGATCAAATAGATGAAATAAAATCATGAAAACAATCACTAAAATATTATAATAAAATTTATAAACCTATTTCACATCCAAAAATCATCATATCCATCCTTAACCATGCAAACTCTAAGGATCAACCAAGCCTTCTTCAAGCATACTAGGACAAGCTCATTGCACACTTTGTCATTGTCACTTAGAATACCAAGGAAATTTATCCACTCACTAAAAAATATCCATGAAATCACCATGACATCATTGATAACTCTCAAATAATATCCCCATTTTTCATTGATGTTAACATCTATCATAAAGCAATATATATCTCACCTACCTTCTCTCTCTTCAAGCACTCCATAATAGGAAAATTTCCCCCCTTTGACACAATGACAAAGTGGGCAAAAACTAATATTGAGAACATTAAAATACTACCAATAGGATAATATCACCTTATAAATATGATACAAACTCCCCCTTACCTTGAGCCTACTTATTCTTGCCTTGATAACTTCTTGCTCTAAGCCAACACTCTTTTCAATCAAGCACTAAAATCAATGAAAAAGGAACACAAAAAACACTAAAATATTGATGTAACTCACCAAGAAACATCTGAGAGTGAATCCCCCTAAATTTTTTAAACCATTCCACCACTTGAGCATCTTTAGATCTTCATACATAATGAAGAATCACCACATAGGCTTATTAGCCTTCTCTCTTCAACCACCTCAAAGACCACCCAAAAAAAATTCATGTCACTCACCAAATAGAAAAAATGTTCTAATAGAACCTAATAAATCTCCTTAAAATACACATACCTTTCTCTTTTGAATAAACTAATAAAAAAATCACTCTTCTTACTAAGCCTATCTAGACTCCTTATAGCCCTACCTAGAAATTGTAGAGCCTAAAACTTTAATAAACACACCTTAAAGACATAAAAAATCATATATAGAGAATTCACATATAGCCCTTCAATCACACAAATTTAAAACAACTATCTCATCCTCTAAAATATAATTCCTTCATACACCATTTTGCCAATTAAGCTTCCATCTTGACAAATACATGAATAATTTAGAAACCACAAACATCCAAATTTTTGTGAATCTTTATTTAAAAACTCATTTGTCCCATTCAACCTATTAAGAATCCTTATCCTCAAATAATAAGGCATACCACTTTTTTAATAAATCCCAAACCCTAGAATCTCAAAAAAAATAGAGTTAATAAACCTCCTTCTAGTAAATGTACACCTCTAAAAATTCTTGTGCACCTAGAGACAACCATTAAATATTTATAAACCAAGATTTGAGCTTCCACATATTTGGTAACCCATACATCCTATAACCCATTTTATCACCTGTATGCTCTTAATCACAAACTAAGAAACCCAAGAGCAAACAAAAATCTCCAATTTGACTTCAACATACCTTAAAAAACAAAACCACCTAGAGTATGCTAGAATAAGGTCAAAATACCTTTATATGCAAAAATATCATCTTGACAAATTAAATATCCTCTTTTTCCACTTGAAATACTTTAATGTATCCCTATATAATGACCATAAATAGCTATGACATCATTTTTACATCACCATAATATCTCTTCCACTTGGACATACCTGAACCAATTAAAAACACTCATCTCTAGCCTTTTACGACCATCTAAAGAACACCATAGTAACACTTTCTTCTTCACTAAAATAAGTCTCTTAAGAAGCATAAATAGAGATATCCTTTGCACCATAATACTCTTAGAACAAAGTGAATCCAGGAATGGCCCCATCTCCTTAGTAACCACTGGAATCCTCTTGTATCTATATTATTTCATACTTTTGTTCTTCTTCTTCTCAGTCTTTTTATTTGAATAATCTACCTTGAATTTAGGGACCTCATCACTAAGCACTGGCAATTAATGTTCTTTGTATGATACATGCTTATCAATGGTAGGATATTGACTTGGATCCATACACATCTCATAATTAGCCTCGCCCAGTACCTTGGTCTTCTCCTTGAGCTTGGTCTCTTCATTCACAACATGAGCGAATAATGAGAGCCCTTAGTACTCTTCACCTTCTATAGAATTCTCCTCCATATCAAACAAATTACTTGGAACTATAGTCTCATCATGACTCATAATTACCACCTTCGGTTTCCATGAGCTAACTTTCCTTCTTCCTTGCACTCTTGGAGCCTGATTGAACCTATTTTGATTTGTAGACCTTTGTTTTTAGAATATAGCAATGTGACCAATCATTTCATAGTTGTAGGAAATAATACTCCTTGATGGAAACTCATATTATCTTAGCTTAAATGGATAATATTTTTAAAATTGTCCCACATTATGATAGTTAAAACACTCAACCTTATTTCCACATTTTTACTAATGACCCCCATCATAGTCCCATCCAAACTCATTTCTAATAGGTCTTCTACATTCTCTAGATATATGCCCAAACTGGTTACAAGAATAACAATAAACATTGAAATTTGCATACCTCATGGCATTTGGTTTTTTGATCTGATTTATCTTCATTTTACTCACACAATTCCTTATCTGATGATTTATCTTCAAAGTATAATTTTCTTTGTTCACATTAGTCTTCATCTTGTCTTGAGTTTCATTCTCTGATTCTTCTTTATATCCAAGACCAATTCTATCATTTTCAGGTTTTTTATCATTTAGAATATTGTCTATATCACTTGAGTTCTTTTCAAATCTCATAAATGACTTCACCTTACTAGATATCTTCTCTAACTTAGATCTAAAAGACTCATTTTAAATTACATACCTAGAACATTCATCTTCTTTAGCTCTTAGGCTTGTAGATAGGACTTCCAATTGATAACTAATATGTTTGATCATATCTTCATGTTCCTTGGCATGTTCATTCATTCTTACCTCAATTACATTTAATTTATCCTCAAAGTCTTTGAGTTTAAATTTCATCTTCTTATTGATCTTGTTCTCAATATTTAGTTATTCAAGAGAATTCATCAATTCAATCTCATAGTCCACCTCATTTTAATCACTCCAAGTAGACTCCTTTTGATGTGATAAAATACCTTCCTCAGCCATGAACAAGGTTTCATCTTCAGTAGGACCATCATCTTCATGATCATACTCTGAGTCACTAACTTCACTCTCATCTAATGAGTTGAAATATTCTTTGGTATAGAGACTCTTCTTGTCCTTGAAGTACTTCTTGTTATCAAACCTTCTAAATTCATTTTTGCTTTTATCAAACCTAAATGATATCTTTACATCATCATGACCTTGATCATGCTCTTTATAATCATCCTTATTATACTTATTTGGGAACTTATTAACAAAATTTCCTACCTCTCCATAATTGAAGCATTTGAGGGGTAGTTTACCCTTATACTTACCTGAACCTATTTTCAATTTCCTTAAAATCAAATAAATTAGTTCATCCTCATCTATATTATAAATGTCATCCTTATTCGGTTTCTTACCTTAGAACTTCTTTGATTTCATCTCTATATTGAATGTTTATTCCTTTTTTGGTGGTATATCATCATTCTTCCTCATCTCATAGGTAGTAAGGGTGCCATGCAATTGATCCATCTTCAACTAAGTAAGATCATGACTTTCTTATATGGTAGATACTTTTGGATCAAACTTAAGGGATAGAGACCTTAATACTTTTTGAACAATAGTATCCTCTTCAAGGTTCTCTACAAGACATCTAATGATGTTCATAATCTCATAAACTCTCTACAAAAAGGATGCCATAGAATATTCTTCCTTCATCTTGAGACTTGTAAATTGCCTTTTATGAGTCTACAACTTAGCAAGCTTGACCTTTTAATCTGCTACATAAATAATCTAAATGTTATCCCATATTTATTTAGTATATTTACAATGGATTACCTTGGTGAACTTAGTCTCTATACGACCATAGGTGATGGTATTCATTGCCTTAGAATTATTCTAAAATATCTTCTTGTTTGTATCACTAGATGGAGGAGTAGTAGAAATAGCATAACCATCCAAAATAAATTTCCATACATCAGACCTTAGGTACATAATATATTTCATTTTCCTTTCACTCTAAAAATTATAATTAGATCCATTGAACATCAGTGTTTTCTTAGTAGAGAAACCTCCTTGATGACTACCCATATTGTACCTTGGATATCCTTCAAGTTATCAAGCCTTTACCAAAAGACCTAATTTGATACCAATTTATAGAGTTATAATCATTAAGAGGGGGCATGAATCAGTGAACCTAAATATTTCAATTTTAATTCCAAACCTTTCAAACTATTTGACAATCAACATATATCAAGTTGATTAAGAAATATTAACAAGAGAGCTTATTCATTCAATGCATACACAAGATCAAATATATAACACATAATTCCTCTTAGAACACTCATGGGGAATAAAACCCACTCTTAGGCCTAAAACATATAGACTACTTGTCCTATAATAAATTACAAACAAGAGATTGGTCAACTCGTTTAGACTAGAAACCTTGATCAATTCCTCCTGACTAAAGGCCCTTAGTGAAACACCTATTTGACAAGGAGCAACTACCCTTAACAAATATCAAGTCCTTTAAACCCTCCTTTGAACACCTCCACCTTAGTTTTATGTGTTTAACACCTAATCATAGATCTTTGATTATTTAACCCCTGTACAAGCTCCATTTCTATCTCATACATGCCTCTCACATAGGCATGCCATAATCTCTCTCCTTCTTCACTCGAACTATCCTCATATGTACACTTAGACCTATTCACATATTATCAAACTAAAATATCACTATTATAAAATTATAAATATGACATACATGTCATACACATAGTTAATAAACTATTATGCTCATCAACAGGCACACAACCTATCCTCTCTTCTTCACTTCAACACATACTCTTCTCACACAAGCCTCTTTAAAGTCTTCCACAAGTATAGAAACCATATCATTTAGTTTCACTATTTATATATAATTAATGTATTATCAAGTCCCAAATATTTCCTTTTTTCCATAACACATTCATTCACCCTTAATTCATTTTACATGGATCACACTTAATCACAACTCTCTTCCAAATAAGCCTAAGTCACCTTTTAGGTCTTATGATGACCCATTCACCTCTTTGACACTTATCCAAAAAACCTAGGAACACAATAAATATTTCCAACATATATACCCATGAAAAATGATCTATATGTCCCCTTTAAGTGTCCATATCCATCACAATACCCTTTTGCTTAAGAATAATTTACTCAAACAACATTCTATGCACACAATCACCATGAATGAATACACAGTTGAATTTTAAACCTTTGTTCATACTGGATATGATTATTAAAACTTTAAAAATACATACATAGTATCCTCATGTATTCTAAAACATGATAAAATATCAAATTCATCATGAGACATCAAAATAACATCAATGTAATCTCAAACAAACTTCTCAGGTTACTTGCAGAGTATATACAAAAACATAGTCAAATTTTAACCTTAATAACTTTGAATATACACATTTTCAGATGTTAAAATTTATATTTCCATATATTTATTGGAATCCTATAAAAAATTATTTTTTTATCATGGTCAAATTCTATATATATCTTAATATATAACACATAAAATAGACACTAGTCATTCCTTTGTTAAATTCAAATATTTGAATTAAAATGGTCACAGTTAAACCTTAGTCACTTTGATCACATCTCATGTTATAATATATTAAAATTAAATGCATATTTTTTATTTTATTTTAAATTTAATTCATAGTGAACTAATTCTCAAATGTTAAACTTTGAATAGTTGACCTTATCTCATGTAATCTTGCAATATTGACTCAACATGCACCATCAATGTCTGTGGATCAACCAGGTCTTTATCATGTAGCATGCACCATTCGATCAAAATGTACCAACACGTACTCACTATTATATCCTTGACATTTACCTTTTCTTAGTTTTAAACTTCAAACACTTGTCCTTATCTTTCTACTTCCTGATATCTTGGAAAGAACATGCTCTGATGATCCTTTTGTAAAGAGCTTGATATTTAACTTCATTAACCAATGACACTTTAATATATTTGAATTAATGTGAATCATATATCCATATGTATGAAATCCCATTAACCATTTTACCTCCATTTCATCCTAAAATTTAACTTCATGTAGAAATGACTTAAGTATGGGGACCATTACTTATCTACCTAAAATTCCAACTTTGGACCTTAATAAATTTTATTGTGTTCAGACACATGATCTAAAATTTAGACCATATGATTTCCTCACATAGGATAATCCAAAAATTTATTAATAAACTCTTGAAACCTTTACATGTTTGAGATATAATTACATTAATATACTCACTTAGATTTTTATACTATAAAGCCAACTATGTCAAGAACTTATTTGGAAGGTTAACTTTGCACATCCATATCTTTTGGTTTGCTTCATTGCATGACCTAAAATTTATCACATATCAACTAAAAACAAACCTAAACAAACCCATATGATAAAATTACCCTTAAATCTCCACATATGTGAGATATAACATTACCAAACTAATTACTCAGTGCTTTCTTTCCTCATGCACATTTGGCTAAGTATTGAAAAACACTATCAAACTACTAGGGAGCCCAATTTTACACTTACATATATTTTATCATGATTAGTTTCATGACCTGATATTTAACACATAATAACTAGGTAAAAATTTTATTATAATAATATGACCAACTCCCCTTGAATCATCCACACATGGAAATGGTGATGTCAAAAAACTACCTACTCATATTTTTTCCCACTGGACCCAAAAATGTCTAGATGAAAACAATGATCAACTAGATGATATCCACTCCTACACACAATCACTAAAAGATTATAAAACATATTAGGGACCTATTTTGAATCTTAAAATAATCACATTCATCCCTAATCATCCTTAACCATACAAACTCTGAGGATCAACCAAGCCTTATTCAAGCATACTAAGACAAACTCATTGCACACTTTGTCATTGTCACTTAGACTACCAAGGCACTTCATCCACTCACTGAGACACATCCATGACATCACTATGACATCATTTATAACTCTCAAATAACAATAATCACTCAAAAATATCTATTTAACTAAGCATTTAATAAATATATGAAGGTATAAGTGTTCCCTAAGGACACATATTTATTCAACCAACACCTTCTTAAAAGGTTCATAAAAAATATCCCAAATTCTAAGACTTATGTGTTGTATCTATTATGGTTCCCTTAATGTTATCCCCTCTATATCCAATCAGGAAACACATGTTCATGAGTATTCTAGGTTACTCATACAATAATCAATAACAACATTATGAAGAAGGGGAAAAATACATCATATAAGGAATCATGTTCTAAGCGACATTATTTAATGATTAATAAAATAACACTATTTTAGAATAAATCCTATTAAAGAAACAAATTCCTTGGAGTGATGGATGTGTAACACATGAAATCATCATTAATCCATACACAAATATGGATCTAACCTAACTATCCATATAAGGGTGTGGTATGGTTCCAAAAATGAGGCACTATAATTCCTAATATAAAAATCTAATATGATATCACATGACACAATATTATGCATTAATTTTAACAAAAAAATTTATCAAAAAGATGTAATGGTCAACACAAAGAGAAAATGGTCACCTTAAATTTTTGAAACCCACAAAATTTCTAATGTTACAATCCATGCTAAATTACATGCTCTAGGTAACTAGGCAACTAGTATATAAGAATACAAGCTACAAAAGTAAAAGCATAATCAAATGGGTACCACCACCATGGGAAATAAAACTTATCTATGAATAATTTATCTCACCAGAATTAAATCACTCAAATTATCATGGATACATTGATCAATTTAAGATATTGCATAAGAACGAAGGTACATTATAACATTCTTAGTAACGAGAAAAGAAATCACATTCCTCTCAAGGGTCTTTATTAACAAGCTCACCTTCTAATCACTGTTGGTTCAACATAAGTGTGTTATCTATACATATACTCCAAGAAAAATGGGTCATAACTTTAGAATGGTTATTGACCATAATATTTGGATATCATAATCCAAACTAAATATGTATACCTTGGGTATTAAGAAAACATGCAACAAGAGGTAATAATACTAATTTAACATAATCATCACTTTATTTAAGTTGATGATGTATACTTGGAATTTGACTCAAGAGAGGATGTTTATTATTGTGTTAATTCTAAAATGAAAAT
Organism: Torreya grandis; assembly: GCA_037957365.1. Classification (NCBI taxonomy): domain Eukaryota; kingdom Viridiplantae; phylum Streptophyta; class Pinopsida; order Cupressales; family Taxaceae; genus Torreya; species Torreya grandis. The sequence continues at coordinate 985,323 of JARHVA010002564.1, forward strand.
AAAATGAAAGGGGAACACACTAAATATCATAACATATCTAGGCCTAGTCACTAGGGGGAGCTAAGTGAGGAAAAACCATTTGAAAACACAAATATAAATGGAAATAAATGAGAGATATGAACACAAAATAGAAATTTTTTACCAAATCCTTGATTGATCCAAAAGGCTCCTTTTTTGGCTTGCTTAGCTTGTGCTTCAAGAGATCTTATTCAATGGAGTGTGGCTACCTTCATATTCTCTTGGCACTTTTGGCTTGGCTGGGCTCAATAATTTGGCATTATAAAACTAAAATGCAATGATTTTGGAATGATTTAATCATTATAAATTTACACTATCCAATCTTAAAATTATGGTTGTGAGGCCTCCTATTTATATATTTTTAAAAATGGATTGGATCAACCATGACCATCCATCTCAAGATGAAGCTGTGTGGCCATGAATTAATCTAATTATGAAAATAAAATTCATAAATAACCTAACCATGATTTAGGAAGAAGGAGAATTTATGAGGCATGGGAGGATTGATGAGGTATGAGAGGGCTCAATCCTAATATTTTATGCATTTATAGCTTATGGATGCCACCCCACAGAAATGATGTCATTTTATGATGCATTTATTCAATATTAATTTATGAAAGAAATATTCAATAGTTTACATGGAAAATTAACTTAATCTCTTGATTAATATTAATTATATTTAATCATGATTTATCACTTTTGAAGTAAATCTTGTCAATTGGTGCACAAATTAATCAAATTAGTCAGAATGCCATATTATTGGCTCAAATTTTGATTGGATTAGAATTGGAAGGTGATGTTAGATGCATTGGATCTATTATCCCATTTAGGATGTTGCTAACATAAAATAACAAAGGAACATATCTTGTGTAATAAATATTTTAGAAAAGAGAAATCCAAATCACCTAGGAGCAAAAATGTCATTTTGAATCAAAATTATCTAATCAAAGTTAGCTACTTAATAAATTGCATTACCTCATTTAATGATACTCTAGCCAAAATCAACACTTGATTATAGAAATTTCAACTCATTTAATGCATTTTAGTTTTTTTAGGCCAAATTATACTTTATGATAAACAATGGTCAAAATCCTGGTTAAAAGTCATTGGTGGCTAGTTTTAGGTGTCTACAATTTTCCCCTATTTGGGAAGATGTTTCAAACCGTAGGCACAAAAATGTATTCTCAAAAAATGATAAATGGCCTTTATGTCAAAAAGAAGATGATGATTGAATAAAGAAGTTCCCAAGAATTTTTTTGGGAAGCTTATGATGGTGCCCCCTTGAGGGAGTGGCCATCACATTTGTTGATGGATGGTCCCTTAAAAATAATCTAGAAGAAAAGGTGGGATTAAAATATGGGTGAGATTAATCCAAATAATAAAATGTTTGCATGCATTGATTACAAAAAAGTATACTAATTTTCCCAAAAGCAATTATAATCAAGAATAAAAGTTGAAATAATGATTTGTCAATATGCAGTTATAATCATTAAGAGGACTTTGATTGGCTAAATATGATGTTTGATATGGTTGTGTCCCAGTTAGGGATTATTAGTAATCATGAATTAAGGATATAACCTATAATATAGATTAAATATGAGTGAAAAAAATGTAGATGTGATGGTCTAATGACTAAAAAAGCCACAAATAACTAGGAATACAAAGATACACAAAGTGATGAAAGGAATGGATAGAAAAATAAGATTTGATCATTGGAAAAGATTTAGTTATACCTGTTAATGATAAGATGCATGTCCTTATTATAATTGATATAAATATAATGGTCAATGGTTTAATTTGATCAAGATGGGTGGAATGATTTTCCAAATTACCAAGGAGAAACTTATATGGCTCCATTTCTTGTAGACCTTCTTAAAGATAAATTTTTATGTAGCATGTGATAGTATGCATCATGATAGAACACCATGAAGACTATCATGAAATATGTGTAAAGATTGACTCCTGATCTAATAAATAATTGAAAATAATTCACCAATGATAAAAACCATGATGATAATGTTGATGTATGAATATGGATGGAATCAAGAATAATGTGTGAAAGGAATCACCCAATGCATACATATAGATAAAGTTGAGGTAACAATACTAAAATCAAATAAAAAAGCAAGTGAACAAATAAAGAAACAAATAGAAAGCACACAAATAAATAAACAACTTGAAATAAAAAAACAAACAAAAATCTTGAAAATAAAATAAAATAAAAGCATCCTAATAATGACCATGCCCTAGTAAAGTGGATCAAGGATAACTGAATAGGCTTATATACGATAAATGTTTATGAAATATTATGAATGTTTTTAGAATTTTGAGGTATCTTAACTCATTAGAGAATTACAAGATACCTACTCACAAAATGGTGAGAGAATTTGGCTTAGATTACTCAAAAAATGGTGAGAGATTATGGGAAAAGTGGGATTGAGGTAAATTTAACATGAATTGAGCATGGCCTACTTTGTCCCAAAATGACATGAAGTCATAATAATTACATCTACACAAAAGGTAGGGAGAAACTTGACTAGGTCAAAACAAGTGCTCAAATCTAGAAAATGGCCAGTCAAATGAAAATAACAATGGCAAGGTGATGCGACAATGCATGATAAACAAATTTTTCCCCTAGTTTGCCCATGGGTGGTTATAACTAAGATACAATGAATTAGATCAATGATACTAATTTACCCATAGGTAGTTATAATTAGTAACAAGACTAATGAACATTGATTTTCCCTAGCATATGATATAATTAGACTCACATAAACAAACTTGATATAGGACATAAAATTAAAGATATATTTCTAGATCAAATACACTTTACTTTCATAGATTGTCATTTAAACAGAGATTTTATTGATAATAGAAACATGATTGGAATCCTCTCTCAAAAGGTGTAGGAAGAACCAAATGAACCAAGATCAAAATAGGATTGGATAGGATGACTAAAAATAGGCTTTGGTCAAGGTAGGAATGATATGGTAAAATGGAATGGGTTTGCTCTAGGATAATGATAGGTTTTGATAAATTGGATAAAATGGTAATAGGTTTGCCTCCAAGTGATGGGGTGAATGGCTAGGATATATGATAATGGTAAAAAGTAAATGTAACAATGGTAATGACAAGGCAATTTGAAAAGGTATGGTATGTGTTTGGCTGAGGATGATGGTTATTGGCATATGATTTTATTGTCCCTATTGATGTGGAAATGTACATCTTGATAAATAAATGATACAAATAGAATAATCAATCATGTTAATTACTACCCCACACCTCATTTTCATAGCTTCTCTATCAATAAATAGTTATATATTTGAACTTAAATGATGTTGTTGTGATCTTCATTGGTCATTGATTATGTTTCCTTCAAAAGTTGAGATAAGGATATTTATAGCCTCTAAAAAAGAAAGTGTATCCATGGATGGTAAACAAGGATAAGTGTTGGTTAATAGGCTTGATTTGGAATTATAATGGTGGAGGATCACCACAAATAATGACCTATGATGGCTTAATGGGATCCATAAAAATTGGTTTGTCAAATTGAGACTCCTCTAGGATGGGAAAAAGGTAAAAATATAATTCCTCAAAGACTGTCTTGTCAAAGGGAGGCCCTTAAAAAATAGGTATATGGTCAAGATAATGATTTCCCCAAAGGCAATTATAATCATTAAGATGTGACTCAACAAATACTAGATCATCAAAGTGAGACTTCTTGAAAATATGTATAGGATTGAAAGGTGATTCATCATAGGTTGACTTATCACAAATGGTTGGTTCAAAGAAACATCTTGTATTGGTTATTTCTTTTAGCTTTGGTTTCTAATGAGTTGGAAAATACCAGTTTTGAACATAGATTGGTCTTAAAATGATTGGTTCAGTTGATGTTGTGATTGGATTGGTTGTGGTTTTTTAAAGTGGGGAACTATAGGTAATGGAAAAAAAATGATTGATGGTTGGATAATGATAGGGCACTATGGATTTTGGTTGTTCACATAAGCCAAAGGACTAGGCCATAGTATAGAAATGGGATGGCATTGTAGAGCTTGATTTCTCACATAAGCCAAAGGATGAGGTCCTACAATGATAACATTGGGGCATTATGGAGCTTGGTAGCTCACACAAGCCAAACCATATAAGTCCTCCTCATAAACCATATCATCCCAATGTTGAGTTGGATCATAAGTTGGTTCTTGACGATGTTCCATGTAATGATTTTGTAAAGAGGGTATGGATCCATATCCCTAACAACATTATATATAGTTGGGTATTTAACAAATTCCTCCTCACAAACCTTTTCATACCAATCAAGGTCTTGAGTTGGATTGTAACAAGGCACTTGGTTATAGTCAATTTGTGTGGCCATTATATCATAACATGGATTGTACATGACTCCATCATAAGTGTAGCTATACATACCCACATCATTGAAGAAAGCTCTGAAGATAAAAAGGTTTAGAGTTTTGCAAACTCTAAAAAACTATGTTGAAAGGATAAATGGTTCAAACTTGGTCTAACTTTCTCAAAATTGGAGCTATATCTCTAAAATGGTCTAAAAATGGAGCTCTATCTCCAAAATGTTTTGTGTTAAAACTTGGCATAAAATAGTCTAACATCAAATGTCATACACACAAAAGGTCAAACATCTGAATAAAAACTGGCATGTCAAAAGTCTAGGTTAAAGTGTTCTAAACTAGGAAAGAGAAAAGAGTTGCTATGTATTTTATTCAAATTTAGAGTCATAATCTAAGATCCAATAGGATATGCTAGGATTTTTGGCCAAACAACATCAAATTCTAGGCTTGAAATAAAGGATTTATATGATTTGATTTAATCTAACAAGTTTTAAAATAATTTTGATATAGAACTAGCACATGAAATCAAACATAAACATGATCAGTTGGTGTAAGCCATAAGGCAAAAATATTTTAGAGAAAGGTTGTGTTTTCCCATATAAAGGCATAAATAATGATGGGGATAGGCTTTTTGAATAAACAAACAATCAATAGTCTTCAAATTTGATTAATCAATTAACCAAAGTTATGCAATCTAAAAGCAAAAAAATTGTGTATCAACCCCATATATTGAATCTTAAATAGAAATCAATTAATGTTTGAATCTAAATTTGACAAGGTTAATTAAAAACTCAATTTTGAAGACTAAGATTTTGATCAAACAAGATAGAGAAGATTGGAAAACATGACGGTGCATGAACAAGGTCCAAATGGCATATGTGACATGGTTTTGGTTGGTTTGAAACAATGGTTTTTTATACAAGGTCAAACAAGTCTTGAAATAAAATGAGTAGCCTAACGACGTAAGCATGCTATAATGATGTGATAAATTTTATGTTTCAAAAAATCAAAGGCTCAAACTTAAGCATAATGGTACCCATCTCAAGTACGTAATACACACATAAACATGTTTAGAAATTTTTTTAAGACATAAGTGAGGTGTAAAATTTCTATCCTAATTCATCTTTAAACAAAAGAGTGGTATATAAACAAATTTGTTTTGATGTGGTGTATAAATAAACACATTAGTTTTAGTCTCAAGACACCAAAGAAGAAATTGACAAAATAAAATTAAATCATCCAAATTCCTATCAAAGGTGTGTAAATGTGGGGTTAACTAAAACTAATTGGTTTTTTATCATCTTTAGATAGATCCCATGTATACCAACTTTCACATTAGTAAACAAGATAAATAACACATAAATTGGGTCTATGGCACTTAGATTGTTGAAAAAAGGTCTATCCCTTTTTATAACCACTACATCTATCACTTACTCAGTGTAGTGTGATGTCTAATGGGCTCATATGTCCTCATCTTAGCCCTAGCACTAAGAAGTGGTTTAACCACTCAAACCTCTTATCCTAGTGGGGTGATCCCAATTTATATACCCCACCCCATGGAGAGGGGTTGAAGACAATGCTGGGAGATGAATTCTTAGGTCAAGGATTCCCTAAAGAACTTTTGGGAGGTAATGAAGTCCCCCTCACAAGCTAAGATGCCTGAAATAAATGACATAATAGAAATATTTTATGGTCACCTCAAGAACACCTATACTATTGTGAATTTTTGGGGAGGGCTTTAAATGACATTATTTCTATGTTTATACTAGGCTTAAAATATGATGAGATGGTGTTTTTTATCCCAAAATTTCCCTAAAGGGGATAGATGGGAGATCATACATACACATCTCTTTTCACTAAAACACACAATCAACAAGCAAGTTTACAAATAATTTAAGTGAGTTTAATTTTTTTGCACTAAATTAAAAGTTTTTAATTATTTTCCTTATTAGCCTCTTGGCTTTAAGATGTGCAAATAAAAATAATTGCAAACCACCCAAAAAAATTTGGCACTTTTGATCCCAAAATTTCCCTAAAGGGGATGGTTAGGAGAGCATACATGCACAACTCCCTATTTACTTAAACAAGTTTAGACTAAACAAATAATGAAAACAACTTGCAAATTTTTTTAAGTGTAGTCAATTTTATAGAACTAAATAAAATGTGTGGTGGTGTTCTTTTATCACCTTGGCTTTAAGTTGTAAACTTTTAAATAACAATCAAAACATTCAACACAAACATGGAAATTTTCATCTTTAAACCCAAAGTGAAAATGCCTAATTCTATTTAGAACATCTAAAAATAAGTGTGAAAGTATTAATTAAGCTTGTTTTACCACTTGTTCAAGTAAATCCTATAATATAATGGTCAACACTCCTTTTAGCTTTGAATCATTTTTCCAAGTGAAACAAATAACTTAAGAAATTCAGATCTCAGGTTAGGTCAAGTTACATAGTCAAGCTAAGTTAGGAGCCAAGTTACACAACCAAGTCAATTTGGGTTAGAAGTCAAGTCAGGTTGGGTCAAGTTACACAATTGATTTGGGTTGGAAGTTTAGTTAGGTTAGGTTAGGTTATATAATTTAGGTGAGTTGGTAGCCATGTTAGGTTTGGTTACATAATCAAGTCAGGTTAGTAGCTGAGTTAGGTTAGGTTGGGTTACATAGTCGATTCAGGTTGATAGCTAAAACCCTATCGAGTCAGGTTAGCAACTGAGTTAGGTTGGGTTGGGTTACACAGTTGAGTCAAGTTGGCAATCAAATCAGGTTGGGCTAGGTTACATAGTCGAGTCAGGTTACATAGTCTTAAGAATAAAACCATGACTTACAAAAAAATGAATTTTTGCTCAAATTTTCACCTTTTTTGCTTCCACACTCCAAGATCCTACAAGGAAGTGGTTAATAAGTTGTTTATAAGTGATTATTGATTTAATTCATGGGGTAAAACCTCACCAAGTGTGCCATTATGTATACTAATAATTTGACTCAAGATAGGATGGTTAGTATTGTCTTAGTTCCAAAATGGAAACAAAATGAAAGGAACACACTAACTAGCATAACTTCTCTAGGCCTAGTCACTAGAGGGTGCTTAGTGAGGAAAAACCATTTGAAAACACAACTAGAAATAGAAAGAAATGAGATATATTAACATAAAACACAAATTTATTACAAAATTTTTGATAGCTCCAAAAGGCTCCTTCTTTAGTTTGCTCAACTTGTGCTTCAAGAGATCTTCTTAAATGGAGTGTGGATACCTTCATCTCCTTTTGGCACCTTTAGATTTGGTTTGGATTGGCTCAATAATTTAAAATTATAACACTAAAATTCATGATTTTTTAATGATTTAAGCATTATAACTTTACACTATCCAATCTTAAAATTATGGTTGTGAGGCCTCCTATTTATAGATTTTTTAAAAGGGATTGGGTCAACCATGATTGTCCATTTCAAGAAGAAGATGTGTAGCCATTAATTAATCTAATTATGTAAATAAAATATATAAATACCCTCATCATGATTTGGGAATAAGGGGAATTTATTAGGTGTGGGAGGCATTGATGAGGCATGAGAGGGCTCAATCTTGATATTTTATGCATTTATGGCTTGTGGATGCCACCCCCTAGAAATGATGTCATTTGATGATGCAGTTATTCAATGTCAATTTCCTAAAATAAATATTCAAAAAATTACATGGAAAATTAAATTAAGCTCTTTATTTAGATTAATTATCTTTAATCATGATTTATCACTTTTGATGCAAATAGTAGCAATTGGTGCACAAATCAATCAAATTGGTTAGAATGTCATATTATTAGCTCAAAATTTGATTGGATTAGAATTATAAGGTGATGTTAGATGCATTGGATCTATTATCCCATTTAGGATGTTGCCAACACAAAATAACAAAAAGAGCATGTCTTGTGCAATAAATTTGGTATAAAAGAGCAATCTAGAGCACCCAAGTACAAAAATGTCATTTTGACTCAAAATGATTTAATCAAAGTTATCTACTTCATAAATTTCATTACCTTATTTAATGATACTTTAGCCAAAATTGGCACTTGATTATATCAATTTCAACACATTTAATGTGTTTTAGTGTTTTTAGGCCAAATTGTGCATTTTGATATAAATTGGTCAAAATCCTAGTTGAAGGTCATTAGTGGCCAATTTTAGGTGTTTATAGTTTTCCCCTATTTGGGAAGATGTTACAAACTATAGGTACAATAATTTCTTCTCAAATATTTATAAATGGTCTATATACCAAAAATAAGATGATGATTGAAGAAAGAAGCTCCCAATAAAATGTGTGGAAAGCCTATGATGATGTATACTAAGAATTTGAATCAAGAAAGGATGGTTAGTATCATGTTAGTTCCAAAATAAAAACAAAATGAAAGAAACACGCTAACTAGCATAACATCTCTAGACATAGTCATTAGGGGAAGCTTAGTGAGGGAAAAAAAATTGAAAACACAACTAGAAATGAAAAGAAATGAGAAAACAAAACACAAAATTCTTACCAAATCCTTGATTGCTCCAAAATGCTTCTTCTTTAGCTTGCTTGGATTATGCTTCAAGAGATTTTCATCAATGGAGTGTGGCTACCTTCATCTTCTCTTGGCACCTTTGACTTTGTGATGGATTTGGCTTAATATTTAGGCATAATAACACTAAATAAAGATGTGGTTTGAAGCTATTTGGTCATGGTAACTTTGTTTTGAAATAGCTTTAAATTCAATAGGCAAGGCCTCCTATTTATAGATTTTGCAAATTGACTAGAATAAACTTAAATTGTTTATCTCAAGATGGAGATGTGTGGCCAAGAATCCATTCAATTTTTTAGGCAAAAATCAATAAATACCTTCATAAATATTTGGTATATAGAGGCATTAAAGAGGCATGGAAGGTCTTAATAAGGCATGGGAGGGCTTGATGAGATATTTTATGCATTTATGGCCTAGGGATGTCTTTCTAAGAAATGATGTCATTTGATGATGCAGATATTCAATATCAATTTCTAAAAATAAATATTCAACAAGTTACATGTAAAATTAAATTAAGCTCTTGATTCAAATTAATTAGTCTTAAAAATGATTTACCACTTTGTGTACAAATATTGGCAATTGGTGCACAAATTAATCAAATTGGTCAAAATGTCATATTATTGGCTCAAAATTTAACTAGATTAGAATAAGGATACAATGTTAGATTCATTGGATCTATTATCCAATTTAGGATGTTGACAAAACAAAATAACAAGGGCATGTGTCTCGTGCAATAAATTTGATAGAAAAGAGTAATCCAAAGCACCTAGGTATGAAAATGTCATTTTAACTCAAAATGATTTGATCAAAGTTAGTTATTTCATAAATTGCATTGATTCATTTAATGATACTTTGGCCAAAATAGTCACTTGAATATAACATGTTTAAGTATTTTAACGTGTTTTAATGTTTTTATGGCAAATTGTTCATTTTGATAGAAATTGGTCAAAAGCCTAGTTAGACGTCATTGGTGGCTAGTTTTAGGTGTCTACTTTTTTCCCCTATTTAGGAAGATGTTGTAAAATATAGGCATATAATTGTCTTCTCAAATAATGAGTAAAGACATATATGCCAAAAAGAAAATGATGACTAAATAATAAAGCTCTAAATGGTGCTTAAAACATCTATGATAATGCTCCCTTGAGGGAGTGGCCATCACATATGTTGATGGAAAGTCCCTAAAAAATAAGCAATAAAAAAGGTGAAATTAACCCATGGGTGAGATTAATCCAAAATGAGAAAATTATTGCATGCATTGATTTAAAAAGGATACTAATTTTCCCAAAGGTAGTTATAATCAATAATAAAAGTTGAAAGAATGATTCACCCATAGGTTATTATAATCATTAAGATGACTTGAATTTGATAAAGGTGATGTTTGATATGGTTATGTCCCATTAGGGTAGATTAGCAAGTATGAATCAAGGATATAACCTAGAATAAATATTAAAGATGAGTGGGTGAAAACATAGATGTGATGGTATAATGAATAAATAAGCCACAAACAACCAAGCATATGATGATACAAAGTGATGAAAGAGATGGATAAAATAATAAAGATTGATTAATAAAAAATATTCAGTTATACATGTCAATGAGGAGATGATCATCCTAATGAGCATTGATACAAACATTATGGTCAATGGATTAATTTGATCAAGATGGGATGGGAGGATTTGTCAAGGTACCAAGGATAAACTTATATGGCTCCATTACTTGTAAGACTCTTGAAGCTAATTTTTGTTATAACATGTGATGGTAGGCATCATGATAGAACACCATGAATACTTGGCCAAAATATGCATAAGTACTAACCCTCGATCCAATAAAAACTTAAAAATAATACACTAATGATAAAAACCATGATGATAATGTCAACATATGAATATGGATAAACTCAAGAATAACGTGCTTGAAGAATCACCCAATGAAGCATATATATTGAGTCGAGGCAATAGTGCTAAAAGCAAACAAATAGGTAGTAAAGAAATAAAGAAACAAATAGAAAATCACAATAACAAACAAAAAAACTTGAAATAAACAAACAAATAGAAAACCTAAAAATAAAAGAAAAAGAAAGCATCCTAACAAGGACTTTGCCTCAGTAGGGCAGATAGAGGATAACTAACTAGGATTAGATAGGAAAAATGTTTTTGTATTTTTGAAATATTTGAAATATTTTTGGCATTTTGAGGTATCTCAACTCGTTAAAAAATGATAAAATACCTAATTACAAAATGATGAGAATATTGGCTTAGATTTCTAACAAAATAGTGAGAATGCATGGAAAGGGGGAATGAGCTATCCTCAACATGACCCACATAGTCTTGAAATGGACTCAGATCATAATAATTCCATCCACAAAAAAGGTAGGGAAAAATTAACTAGGTCCCAACAAGTTCTCAAATCCAAAAAATGGCTAGTCAAATGAAAACAACAATGGCAAGGTGATGTGGCAATGCATGATAAACAAATGTTACCCCTAGTTTGCCCATAGGTGGTTATAACTAAGATACAATGGATTAGATCAATGATATTAATTTTCCCATAGGCAGTTATAATTAGTAACAAGACCAATGAGACATTGATTTGCCTATAGCTGATTATAATCAAGATCACATAAACAAACTTGATATAGGACAAAAGATGAAATATATCTTGCTAGATCAAATATCACACTATTTTCATAAACTACTAGTGTAATCATGGATTTGAATGATTATTTAAACTTGATTAGAATCCACTCACAAAAAGTGTAGGAAGAATCAAAGTAACCAAGATCAAAATAGGATTTACTAAGGTACCAAGGAGAAACTTCTACAGCTCCATTGCTTGTAAGACTCTTGAAGATGATTTTTGTTGTAGCATGTGAAAATAGGCATCATGATAGAACACCATGAAGACTTGGCCAAAATATTCATAAGGAATAACTCTTAATCTAATAAACACTCAAAAATAATGCACCAATGATAAAAACCATGATGACAATGTCAACAAATGAATATGGATAGAATCAATAATAATGTGCTCGAGGAATCACCTAAAAAATACATATATACTAAGTCAAGGTAACAATGCTGAAAATAAACAAATAAGAAAGCAAATAATCAAAGAAAAAAATAAAAAGAACACTAACAAACAAAAAACTTGAAATAAACAAATAAATAGAAAACCTGAAAACAAAAGCAAAAGAAAGCATCCTAACAATGACTTTGCGCTAGTAGGGTGGATCGAGGATAATTAACTAGGCTTAGATAAGATAAATGTTTTAGGATTTTTGAAATATCTGAAATGTTTTTGGCATTTTGAGGTATCTCAACTCGTTAAAGAATGATAAGATACCTACTCATAAAATGATGAGAGCATTGGCTTAGATTGATCACAAAATGGTGAGAGCACATGGAAAGGGGGACTGAGGTGACTTTAGCATGAATCAAACATGACCCACATAATCCTAAAATGGCCTCAAATCATAGTAATTCCATCCACATAAAAGGTGGGGAAAAACCAACTAGGACCCAATAATTTTTCAAATCTAGCAAATGGCTATTCAAATGAAAATAGTGATGGCAAGGTGATGTGGCAATGCATGATAAACAAATATTGCCCCTAGTTTGCCCATAGGTGGTTATAACTAGGATAAAATGGATCAGATCAATGATATTAATTTTCCCATAGGTATTTATAATCATTAGCAATACCGGTGAGACACTGATTTGCCTATAGGTGGTTATAATCAAGCTCACATAAACAAACTTGATAAAGGACAAAAGATGAAAGATATCTTTCCAAATCAACTGTGACACTATTTTCATAGACTATCATTAAAACATGGATTTTATTGATTATTTAAACTTTATCAAAATCCCCTCACAAAAAGTGCAAGAAGAATCAAAGTAACCAAGATCAAAATTGGATTTACGAAGGTACCAAGGAGAAACTTCTACAACTCCATTGTTTTTAAGACTCTTGAAGTTGATTTTTGTTGTAGCATGTGATGATAGGCATCATGATAGAACACCATGAATAAAATATGCATAAGTACTAACTCTTTATCCAATAAACTCTTAAAAATAATACACCAATGATAAAAACCATGATGACAATGTCAACGTATGAATATAGATAGACTCAAGAATAATGTGCTCGAGGAATCACCCAATGAATGCATGTATAGTAGGTTATTTGTATGTTCTTGTTCACTAAATTAATGAGGTATAGTCTCACTAGGTGTGTCATTATGTAGACTATGAATTTGACTCAAGAAAGTATGGTTAGTATCATGTTAGTTCTAAAATGAAAACAAAATGAAAGGAACACACTAACTAGCATAACATCTCTAGGCCTAGTCACTAGGGGGATCTTAGTGAGGCAAAACCATTTGAAAATAAAATTAAAAATGGAAATAAATGAGAGATATGAACACAAAACAAAAATTTCTCACCAAATCTTTGATTTCTCCAAAAGGCTCCTTATTTGGCTTACTCGACTTGTGTTTCAAGAAATCTTCTTCAATGGAGTGTGGCTACCTTCATCTCCTCTTGGCACCTTTGGATTTATGATGGCTTTGGATCAATATTTGGGCATAATAACACTACATCAATATGTGGTTTTAAGCTATTTGGGCATGGTAACTTTGGCTTGAAAGAACTTTAAAATTCAATAGGCAAGGCCTCTTATTTATAGATTTTGCAAATTGATCAAAATGAACCTAAGCCATCCATCTCAAGATGGAGATGTGTGGCTAAGAATCCATTAATTTTTTTAGGAATAAATCAATAAATACCCTCATAAATATTTTGGATAAAGGGGCATTAAAGAGGCATGGAATGTCTTAATGAGGCATAGGAGGGCTTGATGAGATATTTTATGCATTTATGGCCTAGGGATGTCTTTCTCAGAAATGATGTCATTTTATGATGCAGATATTCAATATCAAATTTTAAAAAGAAATATTCAACAAGTTACATGTAAAATTAACTTAAGCTCTTGATTCAAATTAATTAGTCTTAAACATGATTTACCACTTTTGGTGCAAATCTTGGCAATTGGTGCACAAATTAATCAAATTGGTTAAAATGTCATATTGTTGGCTCAAAATTTGATTAGATTGGAATTAGGATGTGATGTTAGATGTTTTGGATTTTTTATCCCATTTATGATGTTGAAAACACAAAATAATAAGGGCACATGTCTCTTGTAATAAATTTGGTAGAAAGAGTAATCTAAAGTACCCAAGTGCAAAAAAGTCATTTTGACTCAAAATGATCTGATCAAAGTTAGCCACTTCATAAATTTAATTACCTCATTTAATGATAATTTGGCTAAAATCAGCACTTGAATATAATAGGTTTAAATTTTTTTAACGTGTTTTAATGTTTTTAGGCCAAATTGTGCATTTTGATAGAAATCGGTCAAAAGCCTAGTTAGAGGTCATTGGTGGCTAGTTTTAGGTGTCTACAAATGATCACACATGCTTAGTACTAATATTCTATAAAGGCCCACATGTTCTTCTTCAATAATCACTGGCATCTAAATCCAATGAAAAGTCACTCCATTTTTTGACTAAAGAAAGGCATATCTCACTACCAACATGAGGAAAGGGTAATTCAACATAAGGATATGTGGAAAAAAGTGACCTAGATGAGGCTTCCTAACAAGGCCATCTATGTGGTATCATTAGTCTATCACACAAGGTAAAGACAATACCTAAAAACACTCATATGTACATGGATAGGTTTCAAGTTGAAACCCATGAATAACACAATGAGGCTCTTGGTCCTTCTCACATACCAAGTATGTCCCCAAGGTCTTTTTAACCCTCAGTGGTCTACTAAGATTATCCCTTCGACCTAAAGAAGGAATTTTACCAAAATCTTCCTAGAACTACTCATAAGGAAAGAGTTGGAAAACAAGGACAATAATATGACTTAATAAAAATACATCATAATTTATTCTGAAATTAATAACTCAAGGTGAGATAAACATTGAGCAACCCTCTAACATACTTCACTTGAGAGGCAAGGTATATTTTATTAAAAGGGGTGATCACTAAACCTAGAAAATTTCATCTAAACCATAGGTCTATATGACACTCTATGGCCTAGATATGATCAAAACTCATGCTATTAAGAACTAAGATCAATCTATCCCAATAAATTATCTAACAATTCCTCTAAGGTAATATTTATATGCCTATGGTGATGGGAGAGTCCTATTATCCTAGTACATAACAAATCACTCATGAGATGATAATTACTTGGCCTTCATGGCCAACTAAATTCATAAAACCTAGTTAAAACCTTTTTTCTAATCCTTCATCAAACCTCATCTGATCTACTCAATGGGTGGATGCTAAAATATTATAGCATGGGTCTCTCAAGCATGGAGACCAAACAAGAATACAAGCATATATTAGTCATTTGAAGAGTTCATGTTCTAAGTAAATATTCACATGTACGTTGCCTACCCCATTAAATAGGTCTATCATCCAATGAGTAAATGCATTGGTTTGATGTATAAAAAACAATATTGAATAGTGACACCTAGATATCTTGGTGTTTTAATCGTGCTATGATACCAAAATGTCATACCCAATATTTGCATGATTAAAATACACAAAATAGTCCTATTTTATTTTGAGAATGTACAATTCAAATTTTCTAAAAATTCATGTATCATCATCTATCTATTTTCATGGCATGAGATTCTCAATGTTTCCAAACAAACTCGCATGGCTAAACAACATGGATATAAATTCACAAGTGGTTGCATGGTCGTTACATAAAAAGTCTAGCCCCACTTTCTCTAATCGACCTATGACTCTCAAACAAGAATACAACTCTCTAAATGAATAGAATAAGCCCCATGAACCCAAGGTCTGCAATGGAAAATATGTGGGTTTGAGAAACCACTAGCTTGAATGATTTGTCTAAACTCTCAATAGGGTTCAAAGAGGACCCTAAACAATTTTGACCAATCAAAGGGATCAGTTTACACCTAAAGTAAAAAAAATGAATCTAATTACAAGTTGACTTCAATAAATTATTTATAAATGAGGACACATACTTCTCATATGACTTTAAAAGGGGTAAAATATGTCCTTTCTTATCTCCCTAATTATGGAGCACTCCATCTTAGTTTTCAGATTGATTCAACCTTAACTGTTGGATTCAGTCAAAGGTTGAAAATCCCTAGAAATTTTTATGGAGGTTAATAAAGGCTTAAAATCAGTCATTATACTTCAAAATAATATTTTTTTAAATATCAAGGAGGTTTTCGTGGATGACTTATCCATATGAATCCTTATTTTCCTTATTAAGCTATGGGTGACTACCATCAATGGTGTCTACAAGATTTTGATCCTTTTATACTTTAATTTAATTTGTAATTCTATTTTGATACATGAATACTTGGGTGTGTTTTATAGGTATCCATCTTCATAGAAAGATTACAGGATGTCTTAGTCTCTCATAGTTTTTGAAAAGGTATTTGACAGCTTCAAGATCCACCATAACTATTAATGGCTACCAACAAGGTTAATTAAGAAATTAATTTATATTTTCTATTTTAGTATTATATTTTTAGTTCATGCTATAGAGAAATGAAAATAAATTGGGGCCCCATTTACTATCAACCTATCTCAAGACATCCAATCACATGAAAATGTTAAACATATTAAGAGGGACATCTCAGGGGAGAAATAGTTAAATCTTCAAAACCATGAATTTCCATGTCCTTAAAAAAATTTCATGTATAAGGGGATGAAAAATTAAAGGGGTGTCTCTTTTGGGTTTCCCCACCTTCAATTATTATATTATCCATAATCGATTGAACAAAATAACACAATGTTGGGTGGATTATTTATAGTTTTTAATGTTTAGTCACAAGCTCTAATTTTATGATAAAGTATAGTTTATATATATATATATATCAAAACTTTATGAAATTAAACTTGGTAGATCATGTCAAATGATGGTTAAATTTTTTTGACCTTCATTGCTTAAAAATCTAGCTCCATGGGTACACTCTCCCCATATATATCTATGGACTCCCCATATAGATAAAGATAGTTGGGCACTGACCTCATATATTTATATACACATATATATGTGTGTGTGTGTGTATATGTATGTATGTATGTATATATGTATATATATACATACATACATATATATATATATATACACACACACACATATATATATGTATCTATATATGTATATATATACATATATGTATATATAGATATATA
>JARHVA010002564.1:1005000-1027500 GCA_037957365.1 Torreya grandis
GGGTTTTCCTACTTGAAGGGATGTGTTCCATTCTAAAGGAATTGTATGGCCACAAATTACCCTATCGAGAGTATAATTTAAAAAAATTATATCAAATAAATTGTAAACCTTAAAATTTCTGAAATGAGTAGCATTGGGTCCCAAAATTTTTTAATTTTATTATAAAATAATTTTGGGCCTAGTTTGACCTTGTTTTTCATGCCCATAAAGTAATTAAAGTGAGTCATTTTTATTAATTATTCTAGGTATAATTATGAGTTTTAACTTCAAAAATTGGTATATTTATTTCCATAAGTCCAAAAATTAATCCAAAAATTTATATAAATTTATAACAGAGCTGAGTTTATGAATATATTATTTTTGATATGTTTAGGTAAATTTTAATACGCATAAAAATATAAAACCAAAATATCCTCATTAAGATCTTATGCTAAATAAGGGGTTTTAAAGCCTTTCTAAGTGAACTGTGATATATCAATCTATTATTCATAAAATAATATGTATTGTAATATATCATGAACATAAAATATGCTTTAATTTTTAGAAATAAAATCATTCTTTCATTCATTATCCAATACAATTTTCCTTGAGGAGAGTACAAGAGAGAAAGAGAGAATATTAACACTTCAATCTAATTCTTATTACAATCTTTCTTCTATGCGACAAATAAATCAATAATTGAAAGTGTACTAATTAAAATTTATAAGTGATATAAGGATTAAAAAGAACCCAATATAAAATATTACATTTATGTTTCAAGTTATTCCTATCTCCAAGAATCCAAAAGCTCAAAAATGTACCCTCAAAGCCAAGGAAAGGAGGGCTTGGCTTCCATATTATTTCCGTCATTGGAAATTTTTCCTAGCCACCCTTGAGCCTAGGAATTCCATATTTGAATATAGGTGACAACAAAGGTTGAAGGGAATGATATAGGTACATAATTAGGTGGGTATTAGCAAGGCAACACACTCAACTATGAAACCATGTGTCTCAACTACACTATCTATAATAATAGGCTTACAATCTCATCCATAATAATGGGTATAAACATTCAAGGAAACCAAAAATGATCCAAATGTATCAATTTCCCTCCATCACCCATCATGAATAAGTATTTCTATTCTCCACACCATGGGGGTGGGAGAAAGAGGACCTTGGCATTATTCATTTTCCAAAACCCTTTTCCCTTGCCATGGAAGACCTTCAAAACATGATGGTTTCTTATTTACAAAACCCCATGTTTAGGAGCTTTATATGAGGCCTTTGAACCTAAATCCTTTTCCCAAACCCTACATATGAATACATAAACTATAATAACAATTAGACAACATAGATTTTCCATTTTAAGTCTCAAAAAGGGCCTTAAAAAAAACCAAAAATAAAATATGGATGTTACATGTCCATGCCAAAATGGGGACTAAAATAACCACATTGGCCATAGGCACATTCCATGGAAATAAAAAAATGAAAGAGGATGAGACAAATGGATTTACACCTATTACAAAATCCAAAAAAAGATAAGGGAGAAGAATAATTATTTAAAACCATGAATTTATAATAAAATAAGTGGTAAGGATTCCTACCTTCACTCCACCTATTGGATACAGACAATGAAACCTCATAAAATTATTAAAAACTAGCTTTCTTCCTACTTATTTAAGCTCCTCTTCTTCATTTTATGGATCTCCTCCACTCTCAAACTCATAATGAGAAAAATCATTCCTCTACAAATGGATTTTAATGTTCTTATAGACAAAAAAATCCAACCTACTGGATAATGGGAAGGTGACACTTTTCCCTTCCCATTCCTTAGCCCTTCTCTAAAAGTATTCTCTAGCATTAACTCTCCCTACACACCCATGTGGGTAAGCAATAATTTCACATACCTATTTATGATCTCATATACACATACCATAAATGGGCACATGGGTTATAATTTGACTTTAATAACACTTAGTAAAAGCATTCACCCATCCTTTTGTCATGATGACTCTTAAATACATACAAAACCACCTCTAAAACACATTACATCCACTTGTAACTAAGGGTCCAAATTTCCATTGGATATTTATAAGTGGTGACAAAAATTAGGTTATGTTTTCAACCTTATGACTTTCTTAATGTTTCAAAAAATATCTAAGGTATGGGTAAAGGGGTAAATAATGGTGTTAAGGGATGTGAATAGTGCCTAAAGGGCCAAAAAGGTTCAAAATTAAAACTAGATTATATGATAACACATGGATTATATTATAATATAAGGGGGTCAAAAATATCTACTCTACTAAAAAAAAATGATGTATTTATAGTCATCACAGTCCCAATTCCTTGGTAGGGATTCCCTTGCCTCTTTGACATCATTTCACATATCAAATTCCAATACCCTTTGTAGTTGAAGGCATTGAATGTAATCATATTAGGTGATTTATAATAATACACAATTGTATACATAGAACATTAAAATAACAAAATTTCCAATATACATAAGGTAATCATTACATGCTAACATCATGGATTCAAATCCCAAAATACATGAAAAACAATATTATTTGAACTATTATAATAATGTAATATGCATATCCATAATAAAATGAAATCATCCATTACTAGTAATTGAAAAGTAATTAAATACACAATCAATATCATTAAAAACATAATATTCATTGTATTAGTATTAAATAAATAATAAACATCTCTCATCTCCATAGCATAAGGATCATGTCATAATATTTTATGTCTACAATAGAAATAAGGTCCAATTAAACTAACACTATGAAAATTAGGGTTTCACACTATTAGTGTTTTCTAAAATCAAATTATGATAGAAAATATTAGTGAAAATGTACACTAATTGGTCTATGTTAAACCCTAGGTCTCTATTAGGGTTCTTGATATTTTTGAAAGGATTTGAGTTTTAGACCTTATTCATAAGTGTTTCAATATTCATTGGTGAAAATATGATGATTTATCCCCATTTCTCTAGGGTTTCATGCTTATCCACCTATTAGGGTTTCCTCTATTATGTTTATTCATTGATTAATTGATATTTGATTCAAAATGACTCTATTTTTAAAACTCTATTAAAATTTATCATCATATTAAGTGAATAAAAAGTCTATTTTAGTTTGCCAAAACATTGTACGAATATTTTAGAATTTGCAGTTTACTATTTTTTTTAAAAATGGCCTATAGAAATAAGGGTAAACCTATTTTCAAAATAATTTTTGGGTTTCTTCTATTTACTATTTTTATTTTAATACAAACCTCTTTTTGTTTCAAATAAATCCTCATGGTTTTCTTGGAGTGGTCGGTTAATTATTTGATCCTTGTCAAGGTATTTATTCTATGCTTTCTTTACCAATGGGAGTAGGCTTTGTGTTTATCTTGATTTATCTATTAGGCTTTGGTAAATTTAAAATTGAGAACCAATAAAATTATCCTTATAATATCTGACCATGGATTTTTCTATTCTTCCTTCCACCTTTCCTCAATGTTGTGATTAGTATTTTACCTGTAACGAAGTCCATGTTATCACTATATTGAGAATTAAATTCACCCCTATTATATTAAAAAATATAGGTCATTGTAATGTTCCTCCTCATACTCACCAACCTCCCATAAACCCTATTAATGGTATTTGTATTCATATTAAATCATAAGTACCAAAGTATTGTGATTGTGAAGTCCTTCAAGGTCAAATAGTCACTCTAAGAATGCCCATAGATGAGTTGTAAAAGTAAAATCAACATTTTAGTTTAAATATCAAATCACTTGAAACTAATATGACATATTAAAATAATCCAAATCATGTAAGTGCCAATCATATATCTACATGTCTATCCAAATATATTGTGCCTCAAAAGACATCATCTCAAGAAATGGAAGCCAATGCAAGATACATTCATAACTAGTTATTATAAAAGTGTACATAAGGATATAATTTTTCAAGTGAGATTCTTAGATAAACAGTTTAGACAAATTTTATCACATTACCTATTATTCATCCTTTAAGGAGATCAAAATGTTATTGTTACTTTCATATAATGCATAGACATCAACAATTTTTATGACTTCAATAAAAAATATAAAGTATCATTGATAGTGGTGATCCTATCTTAGATAAATCCATCAAAAAACCGCTTGATTAAAGAAAAACTACTAAAATAAAGAAGCCTATACACATTAAGACTGCATCTCCTAAGGAACAAGTGTAAAAATAAATAAAAATGAATAGTTAAAAAATAAAAAATAGAAAACAAAATTACAAAAGGAACAAGTGGAACAACAAAGGTTACAAAAGGAATAAACTAAAAAATAAAGGTTAAAAAAATAATTGTTAGACAAAAAAGGGTTACAAAAGGAAAAAATAAAAAAAAGGTTACAAAAGGAATAATTTGACAAACAAAGGTTACAAAGGGAAAAAAAATTAAAAGGAAAGGTTACAAGGAAAAATTAGAACAAGAAAGGTTACACAAGCTACATCAAGAGAAGTAATAAAAGAGAAACCAATAAAATAAAAGTTTGAAAACATACTTATGAAAGGGTTTCTCACAAAGTAAAATCAAGATATACCTATAAATATCAATTTATAAGAAAATTTTCTAAGTCAGCAACTACAAATCCTTCCTCATATCAAGATCCTTTCACTATCACCACTCACATATATGGTAAGAAATATACCAATACTATGGTTAAAGACTTTCAATAAACTAATTTTTCTACCACACTATTTATTGTATCTCTTAGATATCTTCTATAACACATATATTAGACTACTTCATCTAAATCATGCATGGAATCAATCAATTTGACAATAATGTTTTCTTCAAAAGTGTGTCATTTTACATTCAAAATTATTCCTAGTATAGGTGCATACATTTTTTCACATGGAAAATCATGGTTAAATTCAATGGGGATAATTATTGATAAAATAAACTTTGCATTAAATATGGTCATAAATTTAAGGATAATTCCATTTTAATAGAGGGAAAATATTTAGAGTGAGAAAATGATACTGAACATATTCTTCAATTAAAAATCATGATTCAAAAGATAACACACTTGATAAATAAATTCTAATACACAATATAATTACTTATACATATTCCATGAAATATATCAAATGTAGTGTAGATCATTCCAATGTAAGTGCTCATAATAGTACAATATCATAGCTAAAGCATCAAAATGTAATTACTCATGAGGACCCATATTGTTCACATTTATTAAGTCCAAGTGGTTGGAGTGATTCTATGGATTATTTCAACACACATCATCTATTGTACATAGACTCTCAATGTTATCATCCATGTTATTCTTCTATTTTATCATACACACACATATATGGAAATATTTAAACCATTCTTCTAGCCATTTGGCTTTGTTTTCACTTGGCACTTGCCTCTTGATTATTATCTAGGTCTAGACATCCATGACATATAACTTATAATAAGTTTAGTGCACATCCTTGGTATCATTATAATTTCTTTCATTTACATATTGATTAGTTACACATGTTATGGTTTGAATTGAGATTAATTTTTTTTTGTGATAGGTAAAAAGGATTGATGGATCCCTCAACCATTTTATTAAAATGGAAAAACTAGTACAAAGCACTAGGTAGATACTGTAGAAAAAAACAATAGCCCCAAAGTCAAAATCACACCACAAAAAGGTGGAAACAACAAAGGATAATAGAATAATTAAATAACCCCAAAGGGGAACCAAATAAATTAGTGGAAACCATTTAGGCACATCTTCTAGAATGCTAATTCTACACTGACCACTATGAAGTCATAAAAAATAAAAACCTAAATCTCTAATTACCCATGGACTACCATGCCACTAAAACTTGTAGACCAAGAAGGACCGTCACCCAACTGATCACCAACCTCTGCCACTACCCTAGACCCAATTGACCTAGCCAAACTAATAGCAATAGTTTTATATTATGAAAGGGACACCACCTTATAGGTAAGTGGTCATCCCTTCCAACAATGAGGGGATGTTTTAGGGTATGGGGTATGTGTTAGCTAGTTTATGCACCCTCAAAAATTAGCTAAGTGCAGTATTTTTATCCATATGTCCCCTCCAAAAAATTGCACAAGTATTTCTCTCTTTTCAAGATTTTGTTTGGAATTTTAAAGAAACCTTCCTTGTCTCTCCCCAAGCTTGAATTCTTTTAGATTTTGTTCCTCCCCCTTTCTCTTCAAAGTTCCCTTCTAAATTTTCTAAAGGGACACTTTTATCTTAAAAGTGTCCTTTGAAAAAGTCTGAAGGGACACTTTTTTCTTCAAAGTGCCCTTTGAGATTTTCCAAAGGGACACTTTTTCTTCAAATTTCCCTTTGGAAAATTCCAAAGGGACACTTTTATCTTCAAAGTGCCCTTCGATATTTTTTAAAGGGACACTTTTTCTTGAAAGTGCCCTTCAAAAAATTCTAAAGGGATACTTTTGTCTTCACAGTGCCCTTCAATATTTTCTGAAGGGACACTTTTTCTTCAAAGTGCCCTTTAGAAAAGTCTGAAGGGATACCTTTTTCTTCAAAGTGCCCTTTAGGATTTTCCAAAGGGACACTTTTTCTTCAAAGTGCCCTTTGGAAAAGTCTGAAGCGACACTTTCCTTCAAAATTTCCCTTTGGTATTTTCCAAAGGGACTCTTCTTCCTCTAAGTTCACTTCAAATTTTTTTTGAAGGGTTACTTCTTTCTAAAAGTGTCCATCAAAAAAAATTTAAGGGCCACTTTCCAAGCCAAAGGATCATTCCCTTCGAATAAAATGTCTATGGAGAATTTTTCTAGGATAAAAGCCCAAAGGCACAAGCAAAAGAAAATATGGATAGAAAGCTCGAAGGAATTCCTTCGAACAATTTGTTTGAAAGAATTCCTTTGGGAAAAATGCCCATAGAAAATCACAAAATAAGGATGCTTAAAAGAAATAGGCAAATAAAAGTGGCAAATAAAAAATCTGAAGGAATTCCTTCCAGAGAAATGTCTGATGGAAGGTGCCTGCATGAATAGAGCTTAAAAAAAGTCTAAAAGAAATATTCCTGAAGGAATTGTGTTAATGAAGTGATTGGTTGAGGGACGTCAAAATCAAAATCATGGAATAGTCATTGGTGTTCAAATAGGAAGAATCATAGGTATCCAAGGGCTAATATTCTCCATCTAAATAAGCATACCATAGAGCCATTCCACCATTGATCAACCAGGATCCATGCCATTTTATGATAACTAATTAGATAAGGACAAAGCCAAACATAATGTAACATGACAAATCTACAATAGGTGTGAAATCAATTTGATGTCATGACTCAATCAAGAATATCCTTTTTTTATTGTCACAAATTTGAGAGAGAAATCCAAATGTATAACAACTTGTAATGACATGGATAAATCAAATGGCTTGAAAAAACATTCTTTCTGAAAATAGTTACAGCTAAAGATGTTGATAGGAAACAAATAGATTCCTCTTCTTGGTGCAAAAGGTTTTCCCTCTCTTTCTTCCTTTTGACTATATATATATCCCCTTAACTAGTGTAAAAAATAACCACATAGATTATGGTGAAGCCCTACTGGATTGATTTTATATTTTTCCTTTGAGCATTAGTATAATCTTTTCTTTTTTAAGTTTTGAACATTTTCCTGAGTGTAGAAATGATGTATAGTGACAACATGTGATGAATTTCAATCATTTTATCCTCTATCCTTCACACCTAAGCAAAATTTCTTGATCTAATAGGTCATCTAAAGTGTTTTTAAGTGTATGTAAATTTTTTAAGTGTTTAACTATTCTTGAATGTGAAATATTCCTTTCATTTATTCTCCTACTATTCTTTCATGCATCTCACCTTTATATTGAAATATTCATGTTAGAATCTCTATAAATTGAGAGGGTCTTTACATTTTGTTGTATTATTTATTAGTATATGACCTTCATGTGGAAGAAAACATTGGTGTATCACCATCCTTAAAATAGATTTCCTTTCCTATAATTTTCTAACTCTTTCCCTTTTAAACAAGCTAGTTTAGTAGAGTTTGTCTTGTAGAGACATATATAGGGAGTTATCCCTTTCAATATATAGGTCCATTTCTTCCATAGGCATACCCACAAGCCTAAAAATGTTCCAACATTACCCAAATATGGGAGATGACTGAACACTCTCTTCCAGGGTGCAAGATTTAGAGACAACAGTTCTAGCACTCTTGGTGGGACCCCAATTCCTAATTATTTACATGTCAAGGTGAATGTGGTCTTGACAAACCCAAGTTTGTAATCTTAATACAACATTTGGTGACTCCAAAAGGGTAAGAATCCCTAGTTTTAAATCAAGTTTCACATGATTCACTTCATGGTCCTCACTAGGTCATCTAGGATTCTTGACCAAACCCCTTTAGTTAAAATTCTTCTTGAAGAGCAACACGCTGAACCTTTCTTTCCACTTAGAGATCCTGGGCAAGGAGTTTTTGGAGAAGAAGAGGAAGAAGTTGAAGAGGTAAGATATTAAGAGGGAAGAAGATAAATGGATAGACATTAACCTTTCATAGCCTTTAACACCCAAAATCCAATCAACCTTCTTACATACGATCCTATTCTTCCCAATGCTACCAAGAGTCTCCCTAGTTTCAATGGTAAAGGTCCTATTACACCATCTAAGCATATTAGAGACATTTCAAAATTCTATAATTTCTTTAATGTCACCCAAGCCAATATAGCCATTAGATTATTGGATATGTCTCTGAAAGGCAAGGTACTTGATTGGTACAGAATGTTGGAAGGTGGTTGCATTACAAGATAGGATGGCTTTGGGGAATTATTGGTAACTAGATTTGAAAATAAAATTGACCATATTTCATTGATCCATCAACTAAATGTAATAAAGAGAGGTCATAATGAATTCATGGGGGATTTTAATGAAATGTTTTAGAGGACATGGCATAGGCTGCCACCTATCATGAGACCTCTTCCAAGCTTTGTGTTCCCCACATATCTCAAAGTTATTGGTATTAATGTGGCTATTATGTTATATTCAATGAGAGGTTTCACTCTACCAAGCACATATGAGCTAGCCATTGAAGATGAGAATAGATTAATACAAGTTGGAAATACCCCTCCAAGATTTTTCATGCCTTTTCTATCTCATAATTTAGTTAAAACTCCAAGCGTAACAAAAGTTCCTAACACCAATGTGAATCCAAGAGGCTTCCTAAATAAAGTAGATGGTATTATGGACAAAGATGAATAAATCTGGTCATTACTAGCTTAGCTCAAGCAAGCTCAATTCTAGACAAGTGTTCCACTTAACCATCAATACTATCCTCAACAAGGATATAGAGCTCCACCCCAATACAACTACCAATGAAGAGGAAAAGGTCAACAAGGTTTTAATAGGTATCCTAATGCCTATAATCTTATTCCTACACATTCCACTAAGGCTATTATTCTAGTACATACTAGTCTAGTCCAAGGAGAGGATCATTTGGACCAATGGGGATAACCTCAAGGTCAGTTCATGCATGATAATGGAGAAGGCAACCAAACTTTGGTGGTACAAAAGGAAACTATTCCTTATGTAACTTCAAAATAAGTAGAACTTATGCAAAGAGATATTCATGGAGAAGGTAGCAGCCAAAGTATAGGAATGATAAATTTTCAATCTAAAGATGATTACATGTTGAATCAAAGCATGTCAATTGTATCCAACACAAGAGCCAAAAGGAGAGATTTTGGAGATGTTTTAGGAGTACATGTGACTCCAAATTATGCTTCTCCAAGGCCACAATCTATGAATTCTAGTACAATACTTACTACCAGTCATGATCCTCAATAAAATTAGAATACAAGTAGGGTTGTCAAGCCTACATCATAACAACATAAAACTCCCTCACAACTATCAAGGATGCAAGAGAGGGTGAACTATTCCCCTTTAAATATTTTTGATTCATTGAATAATGCCAAGACAAGCATATCTCTATGGGAAGTCTTGCATATGCCTAGTCAAAAAAAACTCTTGTAGAAATAGCTTGTAAACATTCATGTAGCCTCTCAATCTTCTAAACACAATGGTGTGGATCTTACAAATTCTCCAAATCATGTCTTGGATCCCTACACCAAATCTAAAAATCCTCCACCTTTCTACCTCACACTCATTATGGGAGAAGAGTTGGTCCACAATTGTATTGTGGATAGTAGAGCAAGTACCACTGTCATTCCTAAAGTGGTGGCTAACAAATTAGGGTTAAAATATGAACCACATAGCAAAGGTGTGTTGTAACTTGATGGGACTCCAATCAAGATATTAAGATTTTTCAAAGGTCTAAAAGCCTTTTTACATGGCTACTAAAGTTCCCCACCATGCAAGACATTGTGGTGGTAGACCTTCCAATGCATTTCACTATTTGCTTGTCAAAGGACTTCAAAACAAAGATAAAAGGATACCTTTCTACTTACTATTATTTTCTAGCATTAAAAACAAGATATGGAACCAAGCTAAATATAAGGACTTAACCCTTAGCAACATTTCATATTGAGCCATACATAGAGACAAATTTAAACCAAAATTGTCTAATCAGCAAAGAAGAATAAAATATCATAAATGATGAATCATCCTCACCCCTTGAAGGTATTTCTAATCTTTTCCTTGATAAATATAGCATTGTGACACATGGAATCGATCCTTACAGCTTCATAGAAGATACTAATTTAGGAGTTTATTACATGTATGAAAAGGATGCTTCAACCCCTTCACTCACTAATGAAGATCATGAGATTGAAGGGATGTGGGAAATGTTTTTTGATGGATAAAGTAGCAAAGTAGGTTCAAGAGCTGGCATAATGATTATTTCTCCATAAAAGAATCAATACTACTCCTCCTATAGATTCCACTTCAGTTGCACTTGCAATGTGGTAGAATATGAAAGCCTAGTTCATGGCCTCCAATGGGCAAAGAGGAGAGGTGTCAAGAATTTAAAGTTCTATGGGGATAGTGAATTGGTCATTCATCAAGCAAGAAATCAAGCCATAGATAATAATCCTTTACTTAAATCCTAAAATCATAAGTTGTGATACCTACTTGAAGACTTTGATGCCTTCAACATATAGCCCATACCAAGGGATTCAAATAAACATGATAATAGGTTAGATGCCATAAGGGCATAATTTGATGTAGCTATTGATGTGAGAAAGGAGAAAGACTAGTCTCACATCAAATTTATTGTGAGGCCCTCTATTCTAGATAATGAAGTGTCATGGTAGGTATTTGAAAGTGATGAACACATTACACACTTATTGCAAAATGAGGTAAGTTTCTCCTCAAGGAACCAAAAGATATTACATGATCATTATGAAGAACAAATTATATAGTTGAAGACAATTAAGATACCTAAGGGGATAATTACCTTGGAGAGTATCTTCAATGAAGATGATCAAAAGAGGAAAGAAAGAAAGAGTGAGCATGTCCATAAAAGAAGATAATTATGAGAGAGTCATAATTTATAAGGATAAGCTCCTGAAGATTGGTAAGATTTTTTCTTTGTCTAAAAGGTAGGCTTTTGTTGAACTATGCAAAGATTTCCATGATATATTTGCTTGGGAATAAAAAGATTTGAAAGTGTTTGATCCAAGTCTAGCTCATCACACCATTGAACTAGAACTTGGAGCTAAATCAGTCAGGAAAAAGCAATGGCCTATCAATCCCAAGATAGAAGAACTAATGTAGAAGAAGCTGACCAAGTTGATTGAGTCTAGGATTATCTTTCCTATCAAGCACTCAACTTGGGTGGCTAATCTTGTACCTATATAAAAAAATAATGGAGAAATCAAGATTTGTGTGGATTTTTAAGATCTTAATAGAGTATCTCTTAAGGATCATTATCCAATACCTTCCATGGAGAAAATTCTACAAGTTGTTTTAGGTTCTCAACATTTCTCACTTTTTGACAGTTATTTAAGCTACAATCAAATATTGGTCAATGAAGAAGATCAATTCAAGATAGCCTTCACTACAAAATGGGGGACATTTGCCTATAACAAGATGCCTTTTAGTTTATCAAATGCTAAATCCATGTTTAAAAGGGTAATGGACATGGCTTTTAAAGGTCTGCTTAATAACTTTCTACTAGTGTATGTTAATGCTATAGACATTTTTTCAAAGGATGTTGTTAATCACACAAAACATCTAAGGTAGGTGTTTAAGAAATGTAGGGAGTATGGAATATCCCTTAATATAAAGAAGTACATCTTTCTTGTCCACAAAAGTAAGCTTTTGGGTCATATTATTGTAAAATAAGGCTTGTCTATTGACCTCAAGAGGATTGAGGCTATTCTAAGCTTTTCCTTACCTCAACATAATAAAGGGCTACAAAGCTTATTAGGGAAAATGAGATTTTTAAGAAGGTTTATTCCAAGCTTTGCAACTATGGTAAAGCCTATCACAGCTATGCTCAAGAGGAATCAAGCTTTTGCTTGGACAAAGGAAGGTAAGAGTAGTTTTGAGGCAATCAAGAAAGTAATTATAGAATATCCTACTCTCTTAAACCTAAAATTTTCCAAGGATTTCATACTCTATAAATTTTATAACCTTGATATGATCTCAACTATGCTTATGCAAAAGAATGATGAAGAGGTCGATCAGCCAATTGCATTCTTCAACCAAAGATTAGAGGATTATGAGGTTAGTTATTATTTTATTAAGAAGTAGGCTCTAACAATTATTAGATGATTGAAAAAATTTAGACACATGGTTTCCAACAACAAGATACATGTCATGGTTTCTCATTTTAGCACCAAGGAGTTTCTCCTAAGCAAGGACCTTAATGAAAAGAGAGTTGGATGGATTACAAAGGTGATGGAGTATGAAATGGATATTAAAGTGATAAGCTTGGAAAGAGGAGGAGGATTGTGTGAGCATTTAGCTTCAGATCTTCAAGAGCCAAAATAAGAAGCCTTGGTTAACCAAGTTTAACCCCAACTAGCTAATCAAAAGTAAGATCAAAGTTAGACACAAGACATCATTAGTTTTCTTTAAAATGGTGAGTGTCCTAATAGCTTGAACAAGTCTAAAAGGAGATATTTTAGACTACAAACCATTCCTTACTATCTTGTGTATGGTGTTATTTTTAAAAATTACATGAATAATGTGATGCTAAGATGTGTTAACAATGATAAATTTAATATGCTACTAGATAAATTCCACAATATTGTAGATGGAGGTCATTTCTCTCCTAAGATGATAGTTTTAAAGATAATGAGGGCTGGTTACTATTGGCCTAGTCTTTTTAAGGACTATTACCAGTGGGTTAGAAAGTGTCCTCAATGTGCCTTCTGTCTAGGAAAATAGAAACTTGCATCCTTTCTATTAAAACCTATCCAAATACCTAAAGAATATTTTAATAAACACATTTAACACTATAAGACTAAAATACCTAGAGAATATTTATAAACACTTCTCTTCTAGGGCAAATAATTCATAAAATCCATAACCCATCTAAAAATTGGCATGAACTAACCTTGAAGCTACTTCAATCATCAATTATTTGTCCTTTGAGGCAAGGAGAAATTTCAAATAAATATTTATGCCACCATGGAATTAGTTTTCATCCTAAAAATAGTCTGTAGAAACACCAAATTTATGACCACCTTGACCATATGTAAAATAATGCCTAACTAAATGATAAAAACCCAATTCAATTTAGCATCTAAAATATGACACTAGAAATCCATCTCCATTTTACAATTTTTTAGGTAGATTAATAGCTTGCTAAGGGAAATTTACATCAAAAGGTCCATGGAAACTAGTTGTGAAACCCACTAAGATAAATTAAAAAACTCATTAGATCCTTAATGATCATTACCAAGGATAAAAGTGAGGGGAATAAACTTAGCCTATGAAGGGAAAGACATGGGGACTCTTCCCATGCTTGGAAGAGCATAAGCCATTAATGGCCATAAACATTGAAAATAATAGTGGGATCCTATGACATCCTAAAACTATAATGACCCATCAATATCCCAATCTCCCCAATGATTATCATTAACCAAATCATTGTCTTTCAAGATACCTTTGTTAGTAAGAATGTCAATTACCTTATTCACTTCTCTAAAACAATAGGTGGCCTCTATAAATTGATGTTGTCCAAGATGACCCAAGATAGATTCAATATGTTTTTTACATTCCAAAAATCAACTTTTCCATTTCAAAGTGTTTGAAAAATAACAATAGAG
This sequence comes from Torreya grandis, assembly GCA_037957365.1. NCBI lineage: Eukaryota > Viridiplantae > Streptophyta > Pinopsida > Cupressales > Taxaceae > Torreya > Torreya grandis. The sequence continues at coordinate 1,019,215 of JARHVA010002564.1, forward strand.
TCACCTTCAATTATAACATTGTTGATCCCACATTGGGCCATCAAGTCTAGTCATACAACTAGGGTTTAGGGCTCAACTTTATAACACCCCCATTAGGATTTACTAGAATAACATAATATTTTTTTTTAAATTTTATATTCCACACATTATTTCATTAGATTACACCATGATAATCTAATTAGTGATCTATTAATACTAACTAAGTATGGTATACATAAAGTAAACATGTAACATTTAATATTTCTTGATCACTAGCATCACATGAACAAAACATAACTACATAAGGAAATAATTACATAGAATCCAACCAAAGTCAATATAATAATACATCCACTGCTATCTATGTAAAATAAGTAATCAATTACATTTCTAATTGGTATTATGTCTCAACATAAATACAATAAGAGATACAATGCTCTATGAAGCACAAGTCACTCAAACTCTAGTATCTCTAATAATCTCAAGTGTAGTCTCTAATAAGTATTATAGTGGGAAGGGATAGAGTCACCCAAGTTATTTTCCAAACCAACCATGGACCATCGATCCTTGGCACAATCTTGAATATCCCTCCCTTCATATATGGGTAGATAGTGATGATGCAGGAATCTAGAGAGACATGTTAATACCCATGTGCTATAAGATATATACTACATGATGTGTACCATAAAGAAAATATGTTCTAACATGATATTACCCAAACATGTAAATAAATCATATGAAATTACAATGTCTATCTAACCATTACTTTGGCTAAAGTTTTCAAATAGCTATGATCTCTAAGATCAGTCAAATTCATACACACTATTTGATCAGATTACCTTCATCTAGCATTGGTGATGCTAACTAAGATAGTGAAGTTAATATCATTGCTCATTTAGTACCATTTATGATATTTGGTTAACATTAAAATAAACAACATATTCATGAAAATGATTTCTACTAGAAAGTATAAACACATGTTAATTAATGAAATAATCATAATACATACATTTAGTCCATCAAATGTATGAATGAATCTCTAAAATATTATTCTATAAAATAATAAATTACATAAAAATAAGTTTATTTCCACAAATTCTTAAAATATAAAATTGGACTACATTCCCAAACCTTCAATAAAATTCAAATGTTTACTACTATCAATATCTTGGTATATTGTTCCAAACTCCTTTCCATCTCACCTTAGCATCTTGATTTTGGGAGGAGGAGGAATCATTAGAGATGTAGAAGGGAAGATAATTGGGGATTATGCAAGAGATATGGGCACTAATTCTAATCACTGGGTAGAGGCTCTATCTACCCTTTGGGGCCTCAGACTAGCTAAAAAACTCAATATCCAAAAGTTGGAAGTAGAAGGAGACTCCATGAACATTGTTAATTATTTAATTGGAAAACACCCCCCAAGATGGAATCTAAAAAATATAATTTATCAATCTAAGATATTTGTAAACTCTTTCCAATAGGTGCACATTATCGACATATACAAGGAGGGTAATGGAATTATTGATTGGTTTTCCAACAAGGGAGCAAGCAATGTGGGTTTCAAAACATAGTTTGATCATGAGAACTTACCTAAAGAGGTATTAATAAGAATAGATAATGAAGGGAAATTTTCTTTTATTAATATATAGTTATATAGGCTTACCTAACAAAATAGATCCCAAGATACAACCAAAGTTAAAATCCAATAGCAGAGTCTGGAATACCCTATAGGTGGAGGGTCTTTCTAGGTTCATGGAAAGTATTGAGGGTTTTGATAAACATTTATCCATTCAGTTTGTTAGAGCTTGGGAGGAAAGGGTTGTTAACATCAATGGGGTCACAATTGAAATCATCAAGGAGATGATTTCATATGTGATGGGTCTAAACATAGAAGAAATCAAAATCTACTACAATCGTAGAGACTACAAATCAAATAAAGAGGCATTTATAGAGGAGGGATAACTAAAACAATTATACAATGTGTTTGATAAGGAATCTCTACCCAAACTATATGTTGAGGTATCTTTTCATCTTATTTAGTGTGTTGCATTATAAGGTTGGTAATGGTGTCATGTGGTCCATTTTTAGGATGTTAAATTATTTTAGACATGGAGTAGGTTTCAGTCTTCCTTTTTTCATTCTAAATTCTATGGAAAAATCCATATATAAATTCAAAAATGGTAGTTACATAGCCCCTATACATGAGGGTATTATATTCCTCATTTATAAATACTCTAAGGGAATGAATCAACTAATTCTTGATCTTACTAAAAGAAAATAATAAAAAATGAATGAAAGACTGATGGACATGAGAAAAATTAAGAAAATTACTATTAAATACCTGGGTAAATTGAGTAAGGATGCTGGCAGTAAGGCAATAGAAATTAAAAAATAAAAAATGAAGATAGGAAAAGAATAGAACAAAGAATAAGAAGGTATTAATAAATGTTTAAGAGGTGCTTCAAAAGGTAATATTGAGGTTAAATACAATACTAAATCCAAGTATATCAGAAAGTAGTAGACCCCTCTATACAAAAAAGGGGCAATGAAATTTGTTATTGTTGACAACGATAGCAAAGAGAGGGAAGAGTGCAGTACTAAGGACTCCACTAATACTTAGAGGACTACTAAAACTAGGATTAATAAATAGAAGGAAAAGACCCAAACTGATAATAGTGAGAAAGAATAGATCTAGAAAGATAAAAATAAAGAGTTTAAATAAATTGAGAACTCACTCAAGAATAGGGAGACACTCACATGTTAACTATAAAACTATAGCTACAAAAGTCTTGATTAAGATGTTTTGTGAGGGAAATGTTGAGCCTTAAAAATATGATGAACATAATGCAATAGGTTAATGAAAATTTATCCAAATCCTAGATTGATAAAGAAGAGGATCTATAGATTCAAAGACTCAGTTTCAGGATTGATCTCCTTGAACATGCCAATGAGGATCTACAAAACAAACTCAACTTCATTATAGATTATAGTAAAGATGTTATGAATAAAGGATTATAGAATATGGAAAACCTTCAAAAGAACCTCAAATATCTATTTGACCCTAGCTATATAGGTAAGTGAAAAGAGACAAAAGGCCAAAGCAGTAGTGCAACACATAACATTGACTATGAAAGCATTATCAGGAAAATAGACATGAATCTTATCAACATGAAGGCATGTTGGGAAGACATTTCAAGAAGTATGGATTAATCTAAGTTGTTTGGTTGTGTGGGAGTGGTTTTTTAGCTATTCTCATGTTTTATTTGTGATTTGTCCTTTGAATCCCTTTTAGGGATATTTATTTTGGCTAGTTCTTCGTTGTTTTGATGTACACATAGGGTTTGGGGACCCTATCTCAAAAAAATCCCCCCTTTTAACCTCAAAAAAAAAAATCTTGGTATATTGTTAATTTTTCTCATTAGAAAATAGTAGTCATAATTAATATAAAATATCAATAAACTCATAAATAAGCACCTATTCTTTCATTTATGAACTTAGGCTTCATGCATATAATTATAGTTCCCTATCCTTTGGGATTTTATGACTTACTTGACTAGTCACATTTTATAATTATAGGCACATTTCCTATTATATAAATATAGGTTATATACTAATGCAGAGGTTGAAAAACCATTCAACAATCTCACAAATTAGTGTCAATTTAGTTTTGACTGCCTTATTTCTAATAACCTTTTTTACTATTTCCAATTGTACGATCAAGATAGGATAGTACTTGAGTAACCAAAATAAATTTTAGATACCCTCTATTGATTTATTTCTCTCAAAGAATTTTATTAGTATAATACCACTTGGAAATGCACTTTAAAGACCCTATCTATACCTAATTATGTCTCCAAATGTTTGCTTCAAACATAGTTGTCTCAATCCATACACAATTATACCATACCAAGACACAAAATCCAAAATATCTTCGAATAATTTGAAACCCAAATGCTCATCAAGTGTCAGAATATTTTGTTAGTGGAATTATTCAGAAAGTTATTTTTAGTTTTAAAACCCTAATATAGGGTTTACCTTAACTATATCAACCTGAGAAGGATTAATTTGATATATTAAGCTTATGAATAAGTTTCAATCTCTATGATGATTGAAAAGGGTATGTAAAAACCTTGTACACCTTCTTGGCTCATTGATCCCCTTTTTAACACATTTTTTCATCAATTTACATAATTTTTGGTCTGAGTGTATGTGAGGACATAGTCTCCTATAGGGTCTAAGTCTCCTATAGGGTCTGAGTTTAATACTTCATGAAATATACTCAAAATAATTAAAAACAACATAGAGAACCTTAATAACATTAAAGGAAGAGCTTACCAATATATATATGTATATATTGGTAATCTCTTCCTTCAATGTTTTTAAGGTTCTCTATATATATGTGTGTATGTGTGTGTGTAATCAACCAACTTTCCACAAAATCTTTCTTGGCACATAACACATACACAATCTTCTTAATCATAGAACACATGATAAACAAGGTATGCACTGTTAGTATTTAAAATTGAGGTACTTTTTTTTAATTTCCTTAAAGTTATCATTCATACATCCTCAAATCCATTAGAATTATCTACTTTCATAAGCATTTAACAAGTTTTATAGGTCTTATAATTCCTCCAATGGTTCTTGATTCCCTCCAAGAATGTTGAGAGACTCAAACCATCCTAATTCATATCATACCTATAAGAATGACTCATCATGTGACTTAATTGGATGAGAAAAAAAATTTAACCCCTTCTAACCAAAATAATATTACCTCTTTAAAATCCTTCAAACATAACTTAGGACTCCAAAACTAGACAATAAAATTCAAAAATTAAAATTTGTTAAATTAGTAGGAAATGCCAATTTCAAAATCTAACCTATATAAAAAAACTTTGACTATTGGAAAAAAATTTCAAGTGTATTATATGACTCCTAAAGCACTTAAAAATAACCTAAATAAGTTACATGACCCCTAGATGACTTGATTAAGCCAAAATTGAGAAAAAAAACAAGATACAGTTCATCCTTAGAAGGATGCACCTGAATCATATTACTAAATAGCAAAAATAACTTTTCATAAAAGTTAAACTAATCTTGTATTGATATTATCCTCATCATCTCTCTCTTATTCATTCCATATTTTCAATTTCAAATCTTCCTAGATCCCAAGGCCTATTAGAAGAATGCATACCTCTTTAAATTTTAGTTAAAGCTATTATGGATCCTCCCTTGATGATATCTTTCTTGATATTTATATCCAAACTAATTATTATCAAATTCTTTGTGTCCTTCCTCAAAATACCTACACATGAAATAAACAATTTAAACATAACAACCTCCTTCTTGTCTTATAGGAAGCCATACTCTTGGATTCTCTTGGTTGTCTTTTCTTTGATTGTATATGTTGTCTTTTGGAATACTTATTGTTTTATCTGGTTATGAAATACCTAATTTATATTAACATCCTTATTGATTATGGCATTCATTCTCATCCATTAGTTGGTATATTCACTAGGCTAAGAATCAACTTGAATCTCTTCTTTACTATTACCTCCTATTTCATTATTATTTTCTATGCATTTTTCACTTATCAATTGACTAATCACATGGTTTTTCCCACTTGTAAAATTTTTAGTTGTTGAGTTATTCAAATAAATTTCTCTCAACATACTAACATTCTCAACAAACTCTTATAAATACCCCAGACTACTTATCAATAATAATTGACTAGATAACTTTGTAAATAACTTTTCCAAGAGATCTTTTGACAAAAATTGAGATTCACAAGACAAATCAAACCTCTTATTATATGTAACACCTATCTCTTAAGGGTCACATAATGTATTACTCACCTCATTATGTTTGGTTGGTTGTAGTAACTCTTTGATACTTATAATTAGCACTTTGTAACTCTTTTCAATTGTTGTATTCTCTTCTCTCATTTATTTGTCAACTTGTACTCCTCATTATTTCTCTTAATATGTGTCCTCAGTTGATACTTTCTTGGTTTCAAATATGCAAATGGTTCCTTTTGGAAAATATTCTTTCTCTCCTAACATCATCACTCTAGATTGTGTCTCTTTCCATGTTTGACTATCATGTAATGGAGTTAGTGTATGTTTGGTGCCATTATTCTCAATAGTGTATGTGTTAGCCCTACCATCATGATTATCTCTTCTATCATAATGCCATGGTCTCCCAAGTATGATATGGCAAACATTAATAGGAATCACATCACACAAAGTTTTGTCTTTATAATCACTAATCTGCAACACTACATGGCATTGCTCATTAACTAGAACTTGATGGTCTCTTTGAATCCAAGAGATATTGTAAGTATTAGGATGTAATTTTTTATCCAATCCTAGATTATTTACCATTATGTAATAAATAAGGTTGTTCATGATATTGTTATCAACTATAACCTTATAACATTTATCTTTACTTTTACATATAGTCTTAAATAATGTCTTTCTTTATGGTGGCTCTTTCTCTTCATGGCTTGACTTTAATAAAACTTTTCTCATCATAAAACTCTCTCCCATTTCAAGTTCTTAAACATAGTTTGGTAATAACTCCACACTTAATTCCTTTGATTGAACTACTTGATTCCTGCTTTCACTCTAAGAACTATCAATTTGAAGGTATTTTGGAATTTCGTAGGATCTGTGTCCTAAAACTTATTACATTTGAATAATTTACCTATAAATCCACTATATCCTCTTCCTCTTCCATAAGTTCTTCCACCTATGAATACATAACCACCTCTATTAGTATATCTTGTACTTTCATAACTACTATCAACTTTCTTACTATGTGTTTTCAATTAATTTATATTTCCTAGTTGTCATCTCCCTTCTTGTTGATATCTACCTATGTAACTTCTACCTATACCTTTGTTTTATTGACTTTACCTTATATTAAATTTTTCTTCTACCTTAAATGTATATGGATAGGCCTCTTCTACTATCCTTGGTCACAAAATGTTGATTTCATCTTGTATACTAAACTTCAATCCATTAATGTACCTAACAACCTTTTCAACATCCTCTTCAATGTATCTTGCTCTGATAGTTAGTTTATAGAATTACTCTATGTATTATTTCATTAACATGTATTTACATTTCATATTTTTTATCCTCCTAAATAATTTTGTTTGATAATATTTAGGCATGAATTTTCCCTTCAACTTGGCCACCATCATGTCCCATGACCTTATATTTTCTTTTCCCCTTTTTCTTCTTTATTCCTATACTCCATCCCACCATAGGGATGTAGGACCCTTCAACCTTATCAATTAAAACTTCACCTTCTCTACCTCATTCACCTCTTCATAGTGAAATTACTTGTCTATAGCCATTATCCATTCAATCAAATCTTCTACATTGAGGCTACCCTCATACATTGGTACCTCACTTTTATGTCACACCTATAATTATTCTAATGAATATTTCCTCCACTATACCTTCCTCTACTTCTAAATATTATTTTTAAGGAACCTCTTCCTCTCCTTCACTCACATCACCTCTATTCATCTCTCTTCTTTGAGCCAATTCCATAGCTTGCAATCTAGCTTGAAAGTTGCGTATCTCCACCACTAAGGCATCAACTGCTTGTAATCTTATTTAAGTTACTATTGTTCCATGTCCTCTATCTACCATTATACTTACTATATTAAAAATATTTTCTAATCTCTGATACCAAAATGATGTAGAGGTTAAACAACCATTCAATAATCCCACAACTTAGTGTCAATTTAGTTTTAACTGTCTTATTATTAGTAACCCTTTTTTTTAATGTATCCAATTGTACAGTCAATATAGGATAGTAATTGAGTAACCAAACTAATTTTTAGATACCCTCTATTGATTTATTTCTCTCCAAGAATTTTCTTGGCCAAATTCCACTTGGAAATGCACTTTATAGACCTTGTCTATACCTAATTATGTCTCTAAACACTTGCTTCAAACACAATTATCTTAATATGTACACAATGGTACCTTACTAGGACATAAACTCCAAAATATATTATATATATTTAAAACATAAATAATCACCAAGTTTGATAATATTTTTTTAGTGGAATTATTCACAAAGTCATTTTTAGTTTCAAAACCCTAATACAAGGTTTACCCTGACTGTATCAACCTGAAAAGGATTAATTTGATGTATTAAGATTATAAATAAGTTTCAATATTCTATTAAAATTTAATGGGGTTTGTAAAAATATTTTATAGCTTATTTTATTATTTATCCCCTTTTTGACACCTTTGTTCATCAATTTACATAAATTTTAGTCTG
>JARHVA010002564.1:1032500-1037500 GCA_037957365.1 Torreya grandis
GAAATTGATATAATTCCTTGACAAAACTCTTTTTAAGATTTGGTACATCATTTATCAAATTGCCTAGTATAAAATATGTTATCTTGGTTAGTTTATCAACTAAAACCAAGATCATGTCATGCTTGTTCTATGAAAATGGTAATCCTTAGACAAATTCCATACTGATCATCTACCATTTCCATTCTGGTATATCATGTGGATATAAAAATTTATACAGATGCACATATTTAGCTTTCACTCACTAACATTCTAGATAACATGACACAAAGTTTGATGTATCTTTTTTGATTTCTTTACATAAATAAAATAGTCTAATATATGCCATGAGCTTGGTTACTCCTGAATGTCCTAAATATGGGAAATTATCTAGTTCCTTTAGCATGGTGCTTCTTAGATTCTCTTTATCTATCACATACATCCTTATGTTGTATCATAGAGGACCATCATTTTCTAAGTGATATCATTTATACCTAGGATTATAATCATTCTCAGATAAAACTTTTTGACCTAATTGTAGAATTCATCTCTTGATGATAATTTGATTGTATGATCCCTAAAAATACTCCTAATAGTATCCACAGTTTTTATTTACCTTATATGACTTAAGGTGTCAGTAACTTTATTTTCCTTGCCTTTGATGTAATTAATATCAAATTTATAGTTAGACAAGAAATTTTACCATCATCTCTGATGAGCATTAAAATTTTATTGGGTGAAGATGTATTTGAGTCCCAAGCTATTTATATTGAGCTCAAATGCTTTTATTAACAAATAATATCTCTATACTTGTAAAGCATGAATAATTATTTTAATTTTAAGGTCATGAGGGCATAATTTACCTCATATGTCTTCAACTTCCTTGACTCATAAGATACCACTACACTATCCTACATAAGGACTCCTCCTAATCCATCCATAGACACATATTTGACCACTAAAAATTGACTATTGGGATCAAGAACTCTTAATATTGGTGCTGAAGTAAGACTTCTTTTCAATTATTGAAAATCTACGTCACACTTATTTGACCAGATAAAACTTTGATTCTTACACTACAAAGAGGTAATCGAATTAACTATCTTAGAAAATTTTGAATTGAATTTCCTATAATAGCTTGCTAATCCCATGAAACTCATTACCTCATGGGCATTTCTTGGTGCAAAACACTCCATAATGGATCTTATCTTAAAAGGATCAATTAAAATGTCATCCACTAAGATAATATGTCCTGTATATTACACTTTCTTTTTAAAAAAAACACACTTGGATAATTTTCCATAAACTTTGTACTTTTGTAAACATTGAAAAACTATCTCTAGATGTTGAATATTTTCTTCTTCATCCTTATAATATATAAGAATGTAATCTAAAAAGACCATAATAAAATGATCTAGATAATCTCTTAACACAATGTTTATGAGATTCATGAATGTTATAGGTGCATTCATCAACCCAAATGGTAACATTGTAAACTCATAATGCCCATGGAAAGTTCTAAATTCTATATTTATAATATCCTAATATTTTATTTATAACTAATGATATCCAACTCTAAGATCAATCTTAGAAAATACCATTGCTCCTCACATATTATCGAAAAGCTCATTTATTTGAGGTATTGAATACCTAGTTTTATGTTTATTTTAATCAACATTATATAATTAATTCAAAATCAAAGAGTCCTAGCCCTATTATTGATGAATAAAAATAGTGCACCCCATGATGATAAACTTGGCCTGATTAATCCTTTGGACAATAATTCTTAAATTTGTGCCTTTAATTCAACCAATTTAGTGGTTTTCATTCTATACAATTCCTTAGATTGAGGTTATGATCATGGTTTTATATCAATAGATAAATAAAACTCCCATATAAGATGCAATCCTATAAATTCCTTTGAAAAAACATCATGAAATTTCCTAAGAAAAGGATAATTTTCAATTGATGGTTCCTTAATTTCTTCCATTTCTTTTATCTTGACAATAAATGCTTGACATTATTTTCCTTGGGCTTTCTTGAGTTGCATTGTATAAATATTCATAATCCTTAACTCCCTTTTTTCACCCTAAATTAGTATCTAATTACCAAAATTGTCTAGACACTCAACCTTTTTTAGATAACGGTTAACCTTGGCCTTATGCTATGCAAGCCTGTTAACTCCTAGGATTATGTCATATGACCCTAATGTTGCTACATAAAGATCCACTATTATTGTGAATTTTGGTAACCTAATTTATTATTCAACTAAACTCTTATCAAATTGGACTTTAGAATCATTCTTGTATTGTACCAACCATGTATTTTCCATTACACTAGCTTTTCTAGATAGCTTTTTTATAATTCTAGGAGATATAAAACATTTTGTAGCCCTTGTATATATCAAAATAGAAACTAGATGTTCAAATAAAATACCTAACATTTATATGGGTGAAGTTTGTAATTTATCTTATCTATTATCAATTATTTCATGAATATGTTGTTTAAAGGTTCCTTTTTGAGGAGCAAAATCTTTATTCCTCAACTTATCCTAAGTACATTCATGCACAAAATGGTCACCTCCATATATGAAGCAACCTCCTAGTGGTCCCTTCCTATTAGACTATTGGTTTCCCTTAAAACCACCCTTGGAACCATTCCCTAGTTTCTTTCTACCTAAACCACTATTAAATCTGGTATTCTAGGTTTTGAACTGACTCTTAGAGTCTCTATTCCTCTGCTTCTAGTCCTTATTCTTAAAAGTTGGCTTAGAACTTCCAAAAAAATTATTAAACTTGTCTCTACTTGATCAAGAGATATCAAATTTTGCTCCTATTTAACTAATTTCTCAAAGACTTGGTCCATGTTAGATGGTTCATGAACATTCACCTATCTACCATTATGGGGTTTTAATCCCATAATGAACATCCTAATATTGAACCTCTCATCTGCCTGATACTGAATTACATATTTTAGAAGTTTGGTAAACTATTCCAAATACTCATTCACTAAAAAGTATCCTTTCTTTAAATTATTAAAATATGTAAGATTTTGGTTAAAATATAAATATAGAAACCATCATGATCTAAATAGTGTCACAAATTTCTCCCAAGTAGTAGTGGTTGATTTCATATTCATTTCCAACTTCTTATTGGCCCACTACATAGTTATTTCTCCAGTCAATTGATAATCTCCCCAAATGGCTTTGGTGACCTCAGATTAGTTTCAAATATTGAAATACTTTTCCATTTTAGTCAACCATGCTCTAATTTATCTCTTATAATGGTTACATCAAGCTTAGGTGGATTCACCCTTTTCATATCCCTAGCTAATGTTATGGCAACACGTGCCCTTACATCATGAGGAACTTTTTCATGTCTCTGCTCTTGATGGATTTCCTTCTCATCATGATGATCTTCAAGCTCATCTTGATTGGATTCTTCTTCATGTCCATGAATTTCATATTTTAGGGCTATGATGTTGTCTATAGTCTCATTCATGGCTACAAGAATCTGATCTAACTTTGCTACTTGTTCAATGGAATATTGTTTTGGATCAAATGGTGGGTTATTATCATTAACATTGAATGACCCTCTCCAAATCCTCTTAGTTTCACCATACTTCTTTTTTATAACAAAATAATATAAAAATATTAGTAGACTCATTAAGTCCTAGAGTTCAAGCCATAGCTCTAATACCATAATGTAACATCCCAACTGAGATTTATAGAATAACATAATAATTCTTTTTTTAAAAGTTTATATTCCATGCATTATTTCATTAGATTACACCATAAGAATCTAATTAGTTATCTATGAATAGTAACTAATTATTTTATACATAAATCAAACATGTAACATTTAATAGTTATGAATCACTATCATCATATGAATAAAACATAACTGCATAAAGGAATAATTACATAAAATATAACCACAGTTGTTACAATAATACAACCATTATTATATATGTACAATAAATAATTAATTACATTTATAAATGGCATTATGTATTAACATAAATATAATAATAGATACAATGCTCCACAAATCATAAGTCACTTGAACTCTAGTATCTCTCATAATCTAAATTGTAGTTTCAAATAAGTATTATAGTGGGGAGAGAGAGCATCATCTGAGCACTTTTACACACCAATCACAAACCATTGGTCCACCACACAATACCCAAAATAGGGAATTTCCCTCCATTCATGGATGGGTAGATAGTGATGGTGTGGGAATCCAGAGAGACATGCTAGTACCTATGTGTTATAATATTTCTACTACATGATGTGTACCATAAATAATATACATTCTAACATGATATCATACAAACATGTAAATCAAATATATGAAATTTCAACATCTATATAAACATTACTTTGGTCAACATTTTTAAATAGCTATTGATCTCTAGGATCATTCAAATTCATACACATCACTTGATCGGATTACCTTAATCTACCATTGGTGATGCTAACTAAGCTAGTGAAGACCATCTCATTTCTTAGTTAGTACCAGTAATGTGACATTTGGTTAACATTAACATAACTAATAGATTTATGCAAATTATTTCTACTAGCAATTACAAACACATGATAATTACTAAAATAATCATAATACATACATTTAGTCCATAAAAATACAAATGAATCTCTACAATATTATTCAATACAATAATAATTTGCATAAAAACTAAGTTTATTTCCACAAATGGTTAAAATATAAACTTGGACTACATTCCCAACCTTCAATTAAATTCAAATATTTAATACTATCAATATATTAGTATATTATTCATTTTTGTCATTATAAACTGGCAGCCATAATTAATATAAAAGATTAATAAACTCATTAAAAGACACCTATTCTTTCATTTATGAACTTAGGCTTCATGCATATAATTATAGTTCCCTATCCTTTGGGATTTTATGACTTACTTGACTAGTCACATTCTATAATTATAGGCATGCTTCCTATTATATAAATATAGGTTATATATGTATATGAGAACCTAAGTTGTCC